>PVHY01001008.1:0-179757 GCA_004024945.1 Uropsilus gracilis | reverse complement strand
ACCTAACTAAGTAAGGATATGGGAATGTTAATTCCCAAGATGGGAATTAGTGTTTAATGAATACCTACTGTGTTCCAGGCAAGATACTTTGAATGTGTTGTTGCATTTGATCTTCATACCAGCCCTGAGGGTAGGCATCACCCAGTTTTACAAATAAGTAAACAAACTCTAGGAGCTCAGTAATCTGCCCTGTATTATAGACAAATGGTATATGAAGCAAGGCTCTAACACAGGTTTGTCAAGTCCAAAGTCCATACCTTGTCTCTTTCCCAGAGGCGCCAGAATTGTCCCTAGAGAAACAGAACTTCCTTTTTAAATGTCATTACATTTCTGCATGTTACATAGTCTGAAGGTGACCAATGTGAAATGCAAAGAAAAGACATAGAAAAGAATGCTGGAAGAAGAACTTCCAAATTAGGAAGGAGAAAGAGGATGTAACTCACAATTTCAGTCCATGGTAGATCATGATGAGGCTCTCTCGTCCCATTTCTTAGTTCAATTTTTGAGTGAGTTTGAGAAGAAATTGACTGGAGCTGTCCTTTAAGTTGGACTAAGGATTGGATTTCCTGTATCATAAATAGGAAACATACAAACATCTACCATCATAAAAAAATAGCAGAAAATGAATTCAAAAGAAAACTTTTGAGCATATTCAAAAGAGGGAAAACCCATAGAACTTGTTCCAAGTTAGCTTGTAGTCATAACCCTGGAGATGGATTATTTTTTCAGAAACATTATGATCAGTTTTTTGTTGCTGTCTTAGAGGTCATCTCTAAGACCCTGAGTCACAGTTTTGTTTGGTTTCATTTCTCTTTTTTAACAAACACTGGCTAGCCTGTGTAGCCTCAACTTTTCATGGTCAAAATATTCATACACACATTGGATAATTTCTCTCTGTGTGTAATTGTTTTATGTACAAATGACAGTATAAATAAAGGACTTTGCTATTACCAAGAAATAAGGACTTTGTCTCCCTTATGATATATGAGGCATCTATCCCCTTAGAGATAGATGTCAGAATGGATCTTAGAGAAATTCCTGGTTCCCAACTTCTCCTTTCTCACATGGCAAAACTGAAGGCCAGTGAGTCTTGCATGTTTTTTGCAAGTTTCTGAAGTCACTTTGGTGACAGAGTTGCAATTTAAAATCAGGATGTCCCATCTCTGTCCCAAGCAAGAGTGTGCTTCCTGTTACAGTGGTCCTCCTCTTCCTTTAACATTTGACTTGTTCTTCATTCATAGATTCTTCAGAAACCAACCCCGGAACTCAAACACCAGCTGGCTGCTTTCTCCAAGCGAGTGGCTGGCGCTGTGACTGAGCTCATCCAGGCAGCAGAAGCCATGAAAGGTAGGCTGGGTCCCTGGCTGGGGGCCCTCCTGAGGCTTTACTAGACCAGCTAGCTGAGCAGCCAAACAGACCCTCCTTTGCAAATGGTGTCACAGGAAATACAGGGTGGTGCTGTTGTTTTGTTAAGTAAATGGGAATAGAGCTAGGTTTAAAAAGCAAAATCTTCCTGAAATATGTCTTCTCTCCACTCTCTGGATTAAGTACTTCTACTTAAATGGCATACTCCATCTAGAACTGCTCACTTCACTTTTTAAAGGTCTATTGCTTCTTTTGTGTCCATTTTCATTCATCAGAGTGTTTATCCTCAAAGAATATCCTTCATGTTTAGAATATAGTGTTCTCTGGGTACATGGCTTGCACATGATCACACTGAAGCAATCCAACACTCTAGGGAAAGGTTTTCTCTTGCATTTCCCTTTGTTTGAATGGAGGTGAATGGTTCCTCTTCATGAGTTCCTAGGAGAAGAGCATGGCAGATGAGTTGCTTAGATAGTTACAAGTGTCCTGTGGATGCTCATTGCATTCCTGAGGCTTAATTTAGATGTCAGGATGAGGCTCAGATTGGGCTTATCTGTGAGATCTTAATTGTTGAAACTGTGATTGGTGACCATTCCTGTAGTAGCACTATACACACAACTCATTTAGTAGCCAATAACCAGAATTGGACAGGTCCCCCCTGCATCTGGCTGACCTCTGAAAGACAGAGAGAGGACCCCTTAGGCCAATAAAACTAGTCAGCTGTGGAGCTTCCCTGCATGCAAATTCAGATGTTGTGTGTAACTAAGCCAGTGCCCAGAGATCTGCAGCTACCAAAATGACCCTCTTTGGACTGATTTTAGGAACAGAGTGGGTGGACCCAGAAGACCCAACCGTCATTGCAGAAACAGAATTACTGGGGGCTGCAGCATCCATTGAGGCTGCTGCTAAGAAGTTAGAGCAACTGAAGCCAAGAGCAAAACCAAAAGTGAGTGTCCACGCGTGGCTGCTTGTCTGATGTCTGAAGGTCTCCTGGTGGATGGCTGTGAAATGGAGCCAGGTGTGCTTCAGGGAGCTTGCCTCCTTCCCTGCAGTTAGACTAGCAAGCTGCCGGCCTGCTCCACTTGCAGCACCTCTTTACAGGTGAAAAAAACTCCGTGGGTGGGCTTTCAGGTTAACAACTCAAAAAAAAAAAAAAAAATTGCTTTTAGGTGTATCCAGAGGAAGAATCTAGGCATTTACACTCTTGACTTAGTTCTAGTATATACAAAGCAGGTGTTGGGTGCTTCCTATAGTAGACCCCATTACTGAATGTAAGAATGTGACCATCCAGTTTATGCTATGGTGGTCTGGTGTATGTTTTTCTTCTATGTTTATCAGCTAGATAAATGTCTAGAACTTAAGATCATAAGTATATGTTGAAAGAAGCACCCATCTAAAGGAAAGGAATTCCTTATAACTGGGTATCAGGGAGCACAAGTTTTAAATAGAAGGATGGGGAGCTGGTCCTGTCCAAGGGCAAAGCCCAACTGTGTCAAGAAGCTATAATATTCACCCCAGCCCCAGGCTGCCTTTAATGGGAAGATAGTGCGACAGGAGGCCTGTTTCTTTTCCTATTCAAGCAAGTCCCTCCTTGTACCTGTAAGCTCACCTTCTTTCCAAGGACCCAAATATATTAGGAGGTAGAATCTTGCCCTCCCCCTCAAAACAAAGCCAGATCACCCCATTGTAGGTATGCCTAAAGTTCTGCCCTTTCATAAGACCAAAGAATGGAATCTGAGCACGAGAAAACACCAGACCCTTCCAAAGCACTGCTAGAGCCTGTCATGAGCCCAGTCAGCTTGAGAACAATCTTAAAACCACGGAATTCTTAGAATCCATTTCTTGCTAAAAGCTTTTCTTTAAAAAAAAAAAAGTCTCATTCAGAGGTAATTTAATAGTTTGACTCAATTTTTGGATCTACCAAAACTTTCTCTACTGGCCTAACTTGGCAGTCTTAGGTTGTCTGAGATTTTCTCCAGGGTTTTCTTAACAAATATAAGACCTCAGCGGGGGAAGTGGGGCAGGTCCATTTACTGTCTCTATATTTGTTTTCTAAGTTAAGTTCATCCTGAATGAAACATGTGCTCAATTTAAAAGCAAGTAAGATGGAGTAAGCAAGTATGGAGTAAGATTTAGAGTTTGTGCTTAATTTGTTTTTCCTGTTCTTTGTCTGATTTACTACAAGTAGCCTCTTAAGAGAGATCTTCTGTCTGCTAATTCTGAAGTCATGTCAGTTGACATTCAGTTTTCCTGGAGAATTAACCTGGTGCTAATTTAACATTAATACCTCATTGCACTCTTAAGAGTTTCTGTTCAAGTCCCTTCCCCTTTGTCCTTTTGCAGGGAACTTTTGTCTGTCTCTGAATTGTGGTTTCCCTCTGACAGCTATTTTCATGATTCTTGATCTGAAAAAACAAAGTTACCGAATTCCTGCCCCATAGTTTTGTTGTAACAATTAAATGAATTAGTTAAGAATACATTGCCTGACACACAATAAGATATACTAAGCAGTAACTCTGTCACAATCACCAAGTATTTGCTTCTGAGACTTTCATCTGCTGCCTCCTAGGAAAATACCTGAAATGAATCTTTTTCCATAAATTCATGAACTGATGACATGAGTGACAAATTCACAGTGCTTGAGTGCCAGGCATGTGCCAACAGGCCTCTGGGTATGTGGGATGACTCATCTGGTCCTGCCACAAGTCTGTTATACCAGCCCAGCTCTACTGATGCAGAATCAGAGGCTGGGATGTGGCCAGGGTCAGACCACCTGGATGTACTGGGAGCATGTACATGCACACATGCATGCACAGACTGTCTGAAGGTTTCAGTCAATCAATCCCTTTAGTCCACCCAGTGGACTTGTAGGAATGCTGATGCAGTCCCACAAGGCACAATTTTGGTTTGCCTGGAATCTTTGCGCCTTTAATCTCTCCCCTTGGAGTCTGTTCTGAGGAGGAAATTCAGAGAAGTTCTGTGTGAAAGAGAGGGTTGTTCCTTGCAACCTTGTCTGTCATTACCATAAGTTGGATGGGACTAAGTGCCTCCTTGAAGGAAAAATGTGCAGTTACTAAAAGGCAATCATCTTTGAAAGACCAGTGTAGCAGGAAGGGATGTTCATGACATGATGTCAGGTATAAGAACAAACAGGGCACAGAGTCTGATACTCACTGTGACTACAGCAACACCAAAAACATTTGCATTAGAAGGAGGCAGAACAAAGAAAGGTGCGGGGAATTTTGGTGCAACTGGGTTGTTAGGGGAGTCTGTGTCTTCAAATTTGTTTAATTTTAGGAACAGAGTAGGTGGACCCACTCTGTTTTAAAAATAACAACCTTTGACCAATTAACAGTGACTGGTGGAGTGGATCAGTGGGCACGCCTGACACTACGTGTACTTGTACTCAACACTTGATTTTACAGTGCAGGTTTGTACATAAAGCTGAGAAATCTTTCTGTCCAAAGTTATCATAACTGTTGGCTTACGTTCCCTCCTTGGGAGGTACTCACTTAGGTTGACCCATCTTCATAGTAGGAAGGACACTTGGAAATTGTAGAGTGCTTTAGAATGAGCCAGAGTCTTTCTCTGCCCACTGACCAGAGGTACCCACCTTGTGGATTATTTTCCCTATGAAACTGTCTTTGAAGAAACAGTTCACCCACGCCATGGTTTTTTGTGCCATTTCTGGAGTACCATTTACTTTGTGGTAATGTCTGTATGAAATAAAATACCGTTCTTGCTTTCATAAGGAAATTTACTCCCCCAGTTAAAAAAAAAAATCTCCAATCTACTAAAATCAACCAACTCTGTGAAGTGAACGATTTTCTCTCTCCCCATCCAACATTTTGAAATAGCAAACAGAAACCCTTAGGTGCTGTGAATAAGCTGTTACATCCCTTCCCCTCTAACTCTCCACACAGGACCTCCATCCACAGTGAATATACCTGCCTTCTATACCTGGGGAGTTCTTTTACCGCTTTGAGGGATAGTTTGGGGGACGGGCAATGTTTTTGTTTCAATTGTTCTTGCTTACCACTTTCTGAGATTACCTATTTTAAAAGTAGAACCGTTCATGGTTTACAAAGATGATTCCCGGTATAGTCCCACCTCAGAGGCTTAAAACACAAGCACCTCTTTTGCCTGTAATCTCCCAACATGAGTAAAAAACAGATTTGTATCGCTGAATCCACTGTTTGCTTAGGAGGTTGGTACAGAGGCAAAATGAGAAGGTGGGTGCGCTCTGGTGCATGTGCCTCCAACATCGTTACTGGCGCCGTCTCCACAGGTGCAGACAGACCTGTGCTGCACAGACAGGTAAAGGAGTCGGGGCAGTTGGGGGCACCCCCCCGCAGCAGTGGCCTTCAGTACTGTGCCTGTGCTCAAGCCCAGTCAAACCTGGATGCCTTTTCTGCAGGCCTCTGTGTGATATGTTTGATATATTAGGTTGTTATTTAATCCAACTATATATCAAACATATTCCTACAGTGTCTTGCCCTGTCTCCGGGGGTTCCTAATATAGTCTTGTAAGGCAACAGGGAGAACTATGTTAAAATCACAAGTAGATTTTAGAAGACAGATTGCTCATTACATTTCATTGTTATATTCCATTTCTTCTTGTAGCATTTGAGACCTGTGTCAGTACGAATAGATTATTTTGTTGTAGAAACAAAACAAGTTCTAGTTATTGATGTTTAATAGGACTTGAGATAATATGTATAGCTTAGTTTTTCCCAGTGATGAAACCTTAAGGAATATGTTCTGTGGGAAAGAAATGAAAGGTTCTAAGATATGTTTATGATGTGACATAATTGTCAGGATTAAAGCCTGCAGATACATCTCGATTTATAGTTCATTTCTGTCCATTTTTTGTCTTTATCTTCATTTGAGAAGTTAGTAATTTTCATAATCAAGGTTTCAGTGAAAATTAAAGCACAAACTATCTGTAAGCTTCCTTTCATGCAGAGTAACAAAATGTATAAACCAAATCAGCCACACAACTATATAGATGGTGAGTCACTGGGCTTTATGCAAACTGTGGTTAGGACTAAATCTATCTAATAAAGATAATGTAATGTAGACTGTACTGTCTGTTGAATTTCCTGTTATAGGTTAACTTGTCAGTAGAGATTGATAATATTTAGAGTATGCCGACAGTCAGAGTAATTTGATAGGCTAATTGGCTGCAACAGGAAGTTGGGGATTATGAAATATTTTTGTGGCACAGAACAGCCGCTTTTAGCTGCCTCCAACCTCTTCCTTGGAGAAGAGCCTATGAAATATGTAATTTCATTCTGATCTCTCTCAGCAATAAACTTGAGCACTGCTCTCTGGAAAAAGCACGTTTATGCTACCAGTTCATCTTCTTGGAGGTGAAAAGAAGTGCTTTTTTAAAGAGCATCTCCAAGTGTATGTATGTAAGCAGTACCCCATCTGGATGATTTGAACAGGTAACCAGGACCATCTCTCTCCATTGCATCTAGGGACCAGCTCCAAGTTGCCTGCAATGAATGCAGTGACAGGTCACAGCAGCATACATGTGATGAGCTGGAGAGGGGAGGAAAATGCAGTGTTGGAGGCCTGGCTTCCAGAGTTATAAAGTGGATCTGGTCCTGAAATCCTTTTCCACTGAGAAGGAATTGATGTGTGTCATCAGAGGCTCCTAAGGTCAATTTTCAAGATAGTGCCAAAATCAATCCCACTTTCACTCAACTACAGCACATCATTGGAGGGTTGAGTCCAATTAAAATTGTTTGACCAAAATGATGAATGGTCCTAGAAGAGATACAGCAAGTTATTGTTAAAAGAAAAAAAAAAAAAAAAAAAACCCACACATCCTTTTCAAAGGACCAGAAGGTGAAGCTTGTTTGTTAAAATTGATGAGCTTTTCTTGTTTCTCTTGGCAGTTTTGCTCTTGACCAGCTTGCTATACTGATGAATTGGCTTTAGGGGGAATAGGCGACCAGATGTTCAGAGAGGAAAAAAAAGGAGAAGCAAACACTATTTTCTATGTGGCTCAACAGTGAGCTTTGAGCTTCTCTGCCACTCGTTGGTTCCAGCCAGAAGACAAGACAAGATAAGGTGTGAAAAGCAAAGGTTTTGGAGGGGACTCAGCAACACTTGTTTGTGATTTCCCCACCTCAGACACATGGAGGATTTATATCAAAGGCATTTAACAATGTAGTGATTTTATCCATATTTTCAAAAGTACTCCATGTTTTCTTTGCCAGTGTTTCCTTGACAGACATTCAAGTACTTTTATTTTGAGAGCCTGACAAATTCTTTTAAGAATTTTTCCATCATTAGTGATTGAAAGATCATTTCTTGTATTTTTGTTTTGGAAAGAAAAAATTAAGCATTGGATATGATGGGAAACCATTTCCAAGATAGTAACTGTGCAGACTCAGCCCTTTTCCAATAGTTTCTGCATAAACTTGCATTTTTCACATTTGGTTAGAGAAGTTGCCCCTCCCCAGATGTCATCTGGTGGGACATTTTGTCACCCACTTTATCTGTTTAGAGGCTTCCTGGACCTTTCCCTGAGACCAGGCCAGCTTGGAAGTACTCAGGCCAGCTGTTCCCTTCTGGGCTCCTGGCAATTCTTGTTCTAGTTAGAGGTTTCCCTTTCATTAGAATGAGAGTGGTGACCCACAGATAGTGCCCCTGGGGTCCAAAAGAGAAGCTGATCTGACTCTTAACACAGTTGGGTCTATGAGTTTAGATTATTATCTGCCCCAAGGCTCTTCTCAGTTTCATACCAGAAGCAGACTTGTAGCAGCCAAACTTACTACAAAGAAAAGAGTGAAACATGGCTGCCTGTTCCACTCTGGCTTCCAATTGGCAGGAAAACGCCTCACTTGTGTTGCGCAACTTCTTGGTGTTGGCCTCCTCTTCTCCCTCAAGGATATTTAAAATCCTCTGCAAAGTGTTCACACTTATACAAAATAAATTATATCCAAAGCTTTTTTTTTTTTTAAGTTTCTGTTGTATTATGGTCTTTAAGGATCCTTTAATACCAAGCATCCTGTAAACCTTGAGTAACAGAAGAAAGTGTGATTTTTAACTGGGACCAATCTGGGTTTTGTGCCCAGTTATGAGAAAAGTGGCCATTATGTTTGTCAGCAAGTCCATCCCTTGAATGAGGGGGAGAGGAGCAAAAATCAGGGGCATGCCATTCTGGCCATCTTCAGCAACTTCATCTTCAAGTTTATTGGAGGAAGGAAATGCAGGGTTACAGAGATGTGAACTGCCCCCCCCCCCAAAAAAAAAGATGAGAAGCAAGAAACCATGGTTAGAAATGCTCTTCCTCTGGATGTGCATGCCCAGGGCTGCATCACGGAGGAAAGATCTGGTGAGAGTGGTAAAGGTACCACAGGAAGGAGGCAGACTCTCCTGGAGATAGCCAAGAGAGAGGAAGGAAGGAAGATCACACTCCCTGTTTAGTTAATCAGTACCCACTTAACAAGGTTTCATTCACACTGTCATCTATCTAAGCTGAGGGCTCAGGAGGATTGAGTTTGCGCCTCAAATGATAAACAGAAAGCTGATTGATACCTGGAGAAGGGAAGCAAATCCCCCAAAATGACTGGATCAGAAAATGCAGAGCATGACTATAAACCTGGTGGTCTGATTCCTGGTTTAGCATTGAGGAAGAACCTCAGAGTGCTCACCTGGGCTGTGTGCTCCTTGACACTCATTTGTCTTTGATTTGTGTTTATTTATAATTATTTTAGTTTGTAACCAGAACTAGGACCTTTATTGGAATTGTGGTGCGAAACAAGGTTCAGAAAGAGAAGGGGAAAAAAAAACACTTGAGCCAAAAATCTGATAAATTTTTTAAAACCACAAAAATAGATAAATGTTAATAGAAATAACTATAAAATGATTCATTGTCTATGAATCATTGAGACTCTGTGTACACTAATGATTAAATCAACCCTATCGAATAGGTTAGAGGAAAAGTAGGTTTAGGAAATGAGTAAATTGCCATTATGATTATATTCTCAGAATCCCTGAAAGATCAAAAAACAGTTTAAAATAAGGATAGGCCTCCCCTTTCCTGAGCCCTCTCTACTTTCCTTTCTATTCACCTTCTCTGATGGGACCTCAAACTCGTGACAATTTAGACCTATCAGAGGTCGTATGCCCTCCAATTTGGAAAGCAGGCAGCAAGCAGGCACACTAGCCTGTGGTCTGTCCGAAGAGGAACCTCTCCAGGTCTCTGGCTTTTTGAAATGGAGCCCTGCAGATCTCAAAAGAAATATCAGCAAAAGAGTGCTTAGACCTTTCTCAAAGCTGCCCCAAAACAAGGCTTGAGGTTAAAACTGTCCTCAGGTGGAATCTACTAGACAATCTTTTTCCAACACTGTTTTGGTAATAGATCCTCTTACTAAAATGCCATTGTTTACGACTTCATATGTGTGACTCAGCGTCACAAATTCTACATTCCAGTGGAGGGGTGCAAGCAGAACATACAGTTAACAACCACTAAGTTTAAATGGGGCAGGGGCCAGTACACAACATGTGTGCATTCGTCCCTGAATCAGGAATGGAACATCATTGACATGGATGTCTACTCCCTATTGTTCCCTTTCTCTTACCATGTAAATTGTCCTGTGGCTGAACTCTGGATCTTGGGGGACTTCTTTTGAATGCATATTCATTTATAAAGTAAATGTTTATTCCCTGGACTTGTCTGTCTGATTTGGTGCTCAAAAGATGTACATGGAACGCATACAATCTGTGTCCTGGAGGAGATGGTAGACTGGTGGGATCCAGGCCAGCATTGCCTATGCTATAGTCCGTATCTCCATTAGAAATGAAAGCAGGGGCTACCTGTTTTATCTTTAAATTGAAAATGGATTTTTCATTTCATTGTCTTCACTCAATGTCAGCAGTTGCAAGGGTAAATGAATAGCTACACATAAATAATTTCTCATTATCTTCAAAAGATGATTTCAAGAATCTTAATGCTCCAATCATTAGGAAAAAGAACAGAACTCAGGGATTTTGCTTTCCTGACTTTGATATGCCAAAGAGACGGATCTGAGCACCTTTGGTTGAGTCATTAAAGATAGCAACTAACAAGAGTCTTAAGAGACCAGACAACCAATGAGTAGAAAAAGATAGAGCACAGTGAAGAGTCACCTGTACTTTCCAGACCCTCATCTCCTGCCAGACAGCAGCTCCATGCACTGTCCTTACACTTCTTATTCACCCAGATACAGTGGGGCTTGCTCTATTAATAAGCCCTACATTGTTGTTGTTTTTGCATATTTTTAAAAATTGGAGTAACTGCATTATAGCTTATTAGCATCTACTAGCACAGAATTCAGGTGTGATCATTATAAATCAGTACCTGATATACTACATGTGTTCCTGGAAAGTTTGGTCCCATCCTTCACCAAACAACTGACCCCTTTTACTGACATTTCCTCTACACTCAGCCCCCCATCCTACTTTTTAAATTGTGACCTTTTTATTTAGGAAAGTCTTTCAAAGACCCAGCCGATGTCATTTTTGCTCCCTTATCATGAAAGTCCCTCACTGCCTTTCTCTCTGATTGCATCCTGCATGCTGGTGAAGGCTAAAGGTCATGGGTGATACTGACTTTCCACCCAGTTTCCTTGGTTTAGGGAGATTCCATTGTGTCTTAGGTAAGAATGGCCTAAGGAGCATCAGATGTTGATGTGTCTTTTCAGCAGGATAGAACCTGGGTATTCTGTCCAAATGATAAACCTGCCTCTGCAAAGATACCAGTCCAGCATAGGCACAACGTGGAACTCTACCACACTACATCGAAACATTTCTCCTCCACTCCTGCTGCTATCCCAGGCTTTCTTGGGAAACTCTAGAGCTTTTCTGTAATAGCAAATATCTCCCAGAGATAAGGTTTTTTGCTGTGTCTATTTTAAAGCTCAGAGACATTATGGAAAGAAAAATAAAAATTCATGAGAGGACATTACAGCAATTCAGCTTTATAGGAAAAAAAATCTGTGGGTGTTAAAAATGTTTCCAAGTTGAATGTGTTTTTAAAAACAGAAAAAGGAAAAAACTCCAGGGCAACGGAAGACGTAGGAAGGGCCTTTCAAAATCAGTTGTGATGTGATTATTTTATAAGATCTATTCATGCTTAGAGCCAGCAATTATTTTTAAGGAAATTCCATTTCATAAATCTTAAATTTTGGGAAATCAGAAATCAGCTGATGGTGTACTCCATCATATAAAGTGAACTTGATTTTGGAACCTGGTATAGCTGAGGTGCCTGCGACAAGGCAACCCAGGAGACTTGGAGGAATCACTATCAGGCCTCCATTCCCTCATCTGCAAAATGAGGAAGTTCTAAACCCCAAAGTATGTGATTTCCCTGCTACCTGAATGTGTCATATGCTTGACTGTTTTCAGGATGAATTCCCAGTAAAACTTTTAATTCAAGGTCAAAGAATATCTATGGGTGAGCTGATTATAATTTGTTTGGGACCCTTGTATAATTGTGTCCTTTATGCTAGTGTTTTCTAAAGAGTTATTCTATGTTTAGTAAATAAGTTTCATCTTCCACCCTTACCACTCTCCCCCCTCACCTCCACCCCATGATAAGGAATCTGAAAGGAACCCACTTGATCTGAGTCCATTTCTGTCCTGAACATTTTGTCAGAAATAAGAAAGAGGGGGCCAGGCATGGTGGCTCATGCTTGTAAACTTCAGCCTATGAAGCGGCCGGGGCTAGGGATCGCGGTTCGAGTCCCGCCTGGAGCCTTTTGTGAGACCTAGTTCCAAAAAACAGCTGGGTGTGGTGGTGCACGCCTGTAATCCCAGCTACCTGGGAAGCTGAGACTGGGGATTGCTTGAGTCTGTGGTACCCCGGGCAACGAGAGCCCGTGGTTCCACCGGCAAAAACAGCGAGACCTAGTCTCAAAAAAAAAAAAGAAAAAGAAAGAATGTATAACTTCTAAAATGCTGCTGTCATCCTTCAGATCTACTAGATGTGCATTGAAATTTTATTTTGGTGATGTAGACTGTAAAAATAAAAAGATTGGCATCACCCCTGGTCTAACATGTAGCCATGAAGAATAGGAAAAGAATTATGCCCACATAGCATCCTCTCTGATGTTTCATGTGGGACCATTAACGAGCTGACTTGTATCTCGGAGACAAACTTACTTTTGTAAGCTTGATGCCCTAAGGTGCTGCCTAGGCTAGTGAAACCCTATCATTGTGCAGTCAGAGAGATTTCAGTTTAGATTTGGTTTAGCGGCTGCATGCTGCCACAGGACGTGGGCCCAGTGCCCCACCTCCCGGGGCCTCAGTGTCCTCACTACAGTGGAAGGGTAAAGATTAGATAGAGTGCCTTCGTTTCTTTTTAGTGAAAATTAAAGGCTTATCTGCACAAAAGTGCCTAACAGAGTGCTTTGTACATAGTAAATTTTCTTAAAAACACACTGCTGTTGCACATCATTGCAGATGTTTTTCCTGCCACTGAACTGTATGACGAAAATGGTTCAAAGGGTAGATTCTGTCTTGTGTATTTTATGACAAACATACAAAGAAAACTGTGCCCATACCTGGCCATCATCTCTTAATGCCTTCAACATTACCAGCTGCCTGTTAAGATTCTATGTGCTGGGGGGCTTCATTGACTTAGATTAACAGAACATTGGTGCTGGAAGGGACCTTAGTGGCCCTCTAGTCTAAACACCCCATATTGTGATGCTCCAGGCCAGGACCAAGATATTGAGTACTTGTTCTGCTCCCCAAAAGTTCTCTTCTGCTCCCAGGTGGTTTTGGCAGTGCAGGGCATGGTGGTGAACTCAGAGCAGAGTCCTTAATGACCTGTCTACATCCACCAGTGGTGGCCTTGTTCTTCCCGAGTGGAGGTGAGCCTCAGGTTTCTGGGAGAGTTAAACAGGCTCACTTTGAAACCACTTTACCAGGATTGCTTTTCCACCACCAGGTCATCTGTAATTGGTGTGTAACTCTGCTCCAGCCTCAGAAATGTAAATGTTATTTTGATTATACTATTTCCCAAGAAAAATGAAGACTTTTCACAACTAATAACCAATAGCTAATAACGCTCTCCTTTTCTGAACTCAGCTTTGAACCTTAAGGTCTGGAGGAGTATGCCACCATCCACCCTTTGGATTTTGATGATTATTTTGATTTTGGGTATTGATGTGATGCAGCCCTTTAAGTGTATGTAAATTTATGTTTCTGTAAAGATTCTGGAAAAAGTGCCATAGGATTTCCTGACTTAATTTTGTAGACTGTCAGTGCTGTCAGCTTTTACCTTTTAGAGGGAGATGGGGGAGGGAAGCAGAAGGAGCAGCATCCCACCAGCTTAAACTTAGGCCTTTTCACCTTGGGTGTGGTTTGTCAACAAAAGACAATAAACGGATGAAGAACCAGGTCACCAAGCAGTAAGTAGTTTGACAGAAAGTGCCCTCTGTGAACATGAATTGCACGTGACATTGTTTTCTTTTGGTTATAGCAAGCAGATGAGACTCTGGATTTTGAAGAACAGATTTTGGAAGCTGCTAAATCCATCGCTGCTGCCACAAGTGCCCTGGTCAAATCGGCCTCGGCAGCCCAGAGAGAACTGGTGGCCCAAGGAAAGGTGGGTAGTGAGCAATGAAAGCTGAGGAAAACAGAAGTTCTAGGTCTGATCAAGGAAACCAACACCTTGCCTTCCTTCATTGAATTGCCCGAGTCACCAAAAACTCTGCTTAAACCTGATGAACAGAATGAAGGGTTTGGCTTCCCTGCCTCTCATCTGCTTCTTGTTAAGGAAAGCATCCCACTCCAGACAGTCATCAGGACCTGAATAAGACATTTATAGTCCCACTGTACATTAGGTTATTTAAAGACATAAGCTATCATATTTTCCTGGCGGATGGTTATACACGCACCATCGCCATGGGCTTTATAATACCGTTTTCCAAATCCAAGTGCTCCATTCCTTATTTTCAGCCCCATTGCACTCGCTTTGCAGTTAGCATTTCACTGAGTCCATTGGTCAAAAGGCCAGTCTGGTTTTAAATCTGAAATGTCTTCGATCTGCTTCATCTCACCTCCCATTCCATCTGCACAACCTTGAAGACATAGTTCTTTTTCAATGATTAATAGTACATTAGATTAAATCCTGGATATGCGCTCTTTCAGCATAAAATAATTCCATGCGTCCTGTTATTCTCCTACAACAAGGCATCACCCCAGCTACTCTCAAACAAGGAAGAACCACAGGAATCTTGTCAGGTGTGGATTGAGGAAATTTGCTTACCACATGTGTCAGCCATTTTCATTTGATATGAAAAGGCCTTTGCCATTGATATACAAATAGATGGTTCTGATCAGGTCTTGACCTAAGAGCTTGTAATACAGACAGCAAGTTCTACCTGACTGGTGAGTTTCCATCTTCCTCCAGGAAGTCTCTTGTGAGCTTAGCCATATCTTAGTCCAACCCATATCATTTGGCTCTTCTTTATAAGCCACAGTGTGATGTTATTCATTGTTATTCAGCTGGCATGCCTCCTGTCCCTTTCTGCTTCTCACTTATTGCTTGTAGGTTTAGTATACTGCCAGCCTTATGCATCAAGTTCTTGCTGACTGATCAGTGTGTAAGACCAAAAAAAAAAAAAAAAAAATGGGTCGTTGAGAAGATCATCTGCCCAAAATATTTCAGTTTATTTCAACATTGACGAAGAACTGAGTGTGTGCCAGATGCATTGCTGTATTCTAGAAAATCAAACTTGACTACGGCAGAGCCCCTGTCTTCCCAGAAACTTGTAGGTTCAGGCATTTTAAAGATTTATACAGGGCTCCATAGGACTTGGGTGAAACATCGAATTAAGTGCCAGACTTGCAAGTTTTACCTTATCACTGTTAGGTAAGCCCTAATAGGGTGCCCCTGATGACTGACGGAGCCCCAATTCTAGGTTCACATTGAGAGATGCATCTCTTATCTCTCCAGGCACCTCCCACATGTGTAAAGTATTTCCTCCCATAGCTAGACCCCTCCATCTGGACAGAAAATGTCTCCTTTGTTCACATAAGTTCTAAATAGAAACAGAGACGGTCTTATGTCAAGCCTCTTCACTCCCCATCTGTGATAAAATGGTCAGTATGCAAGTCAAGTCTATGAAAGGAGGCACCTCCCCCCCTCCTTCACAGTGTGGTATCTAGGGTCAGTAATCAGTAGAAATTTAACTTTCCCTTGCTCCCTGAAATTGTGGCTCTCATGTTTGAAATGGAGACTGATTAGCAAAGGAAATAAGTGCATAAAGACAGCCCCAGCCTGTTGCTGAGCCATTTTCTCAGAAACACTATATCTGCTATGAAATGGAAGCCATTCTGAGCATTTCAGGTGGATTCCAGGTGGAAAGAGCCAGAATGTGCCATCCTAAAGTGGTGGCCAGGGTTGGGGGAAGGGGGGTGGCAGTGGGAGTGAAAGGATGTACCAATCTCACGTTGGTGCTACCAGTGGGGTTTCCCCATGGTACTTGTGTCCCATGACGTGTTCTTCTCTCTAGTTCTAGGACAAGGTGGGCTTGAGGGACTAACTGTCACTCTGGGCCTTCCAGCTCTCACTGCAGATTTCTAAACTCCTCACTCTAGGTTGGCTCCATCCCTGCCAATGCCGCGGACGATGGACAGTGGTCACAGGGACTGATATCTGCTGTGAGTCACCTTCTTTCTCCTCCCATTTGCTTTTTGGGTCATCAGAGAGAGATGTGGATCTTGAATCACTTCTCTGTTGACTGTCCCCAGGCCCGGATGGTGGCAGCTGCAACCAGCAGTCTCTGCGAGGCAGCCAATGCCTCAGTTCAGGGACATGCCAGTGAAGAGAAACTCATCTCATCCGCCAAGCAGGTTGCTGCTTCCACAGCCCAGCTGCTTGTGGCCTGTAAAGTGAAGGCCGATCAGGATTCAGAGGCCATGAGGCGGCTACAGGTAATGGTCACTGATGCTGGTGGGAAAATACTCCTGTTGGAGCGGGTAAGTGTCGCCAAAGGAGACAGTCTCACTTTTTGGCATGGCCTTCCATCAGCCAACTCTGTCCCACTCTTCTCATTTTCTACGACATGTGGCCATGCATCCTATTCCTGCTGCCCAACCAAACACATTCTCCATGTGCCTTCCAGTTTCCTGCAAGGGGATCTACACTCACCCAGAATACCCTGGTTGTCTTCCCTACCAGCCTGACCTGGTGAATGCCTACTCATCCCTTTAGGATTCATCTCCAAAGTCACCTCCTCTGGGAAGCCCTCCCTGACTCCCAAGCAGTCAGTCCCTCTTCTGTTATGCCAAAGAACATGACCAGACCATTCTTACGGTTCCTGTTACGTGGAACCATACGTTTATCTTTATGTCTGTCTTTGACAAGGCTGTGGGCTTCTTCGACACAGGTACCACATTCTTCTTCCTATGTCTCTCACACCTAAGAAGGTGCCTATTTCGGTGACCTCTATTCACTGCTTTTTAAAAGGAGAAGTGAAAGGACTGAGGAATTTATATGATACTTGCTAAGGTTCCCAGAGTCCAGTGAACATGCTTATGAAGGTCACAATCGAATCCTTCCCAGAGTATATATGTCTTCCTGGGTGTTTTCATCATAATTATACTTTGAACATAATGAAGGGCATGATTGATGAAAAAAAAAAAATCACAGCTTCCACATCTTCACATAGCAAATATTATCATTTTTTCTCTCCCTGTTTGTATCTATATTCAAGATAGTTTTGTCTAGTTGTAATCATAGCAAGAGTCAGTCTGTACTTTCCCCCTTAACATTTTATCATATATATCTTTCTCCTTGAAGAAAAACCCTCATAATTTCTCTATGCAAAGCTAACTGGTCCATTCTTCATGAGTCTCATTTTTAACAATTGCATGAGATGACATCAACTGATCGTGCTAGAATTTTCCTATACATTGAATATTTTATTTGTTTCCAATTTCTAGTTTTCATTATGATAAGCATTACCATGCAAATGTTTTTGTGGTTAAAAAATTTTTGAGTAAGTCATCAATGCCTAGATAGTCAAACATTTCTGCCAAAACTCTGAACTTATATTTTATTTTTAAATTGTTTCTGTTAATTGGGCCTCCTGGGTCTTGTCTGAGACCCACCTCTCTCACCTGCTTTCAACTTCTGGGGTATGCCCAGAGTGACACTCAGGAGCTCTATGTTTGTGAATAAAAAGATCCTGAGTTCTAGTCCTGCTTCTGCCATGTATTATGCAAGATATTACATCAGCCACAGCTTTTCAGGCCTTAATTGCCTCATTTGAAAAATGAGAATTAAAATTCCTACACTTACTTGATTTACTAAGATTTACTGAGGTCAGAGAAATTGTGAAAGTGCTTTGTAAGTCCTGAGGATTACACAGAGGTCGCACATCATTGCTTTTGTTACCAATATTACTGCTCTCCTAGATATTGCAGTGTCCCCAGAGCACAGTACAGTGACCAGAGTTTCTCTGGGACTAGAGAGACCTCTGTTTAATTCCCAACTCTATACCTTATTAGCCATGAGATTTTTGATAAGCTCCTTAGCCTCGGTTTCTACATCAAAAAAGTGGAATAATGACTTCTAACATCATAAAGCTATTTTGAGAATAAGTAATAATGACTACTTGTCAAATATTAATTGGCTTCCCCTTCCTGTCTAAAAGCCCTCGTAATCCCCTTTGGTTGCTTTGCATCACCAACCAGATGAGGCAGTGAGCTTGAAATAAGAAATGCTCTTAACCTTCCCTGGTTAACCACCCAGGCCAAGTCCTTGACTCTGAAGAGCCTGGGCCTGGGCCTGGGCTGGGAATATGGGTGCTTTAGTGAGGCTTTGACTGCCTTTAGAAGAAACCCCCAAACTGTAGCTGGCAGAGGTTACAAGTTCCAGGGGTCATGCTTCCTGAGCACTAAAGGTGAATGGAATGAGCTCCCTGAAGAGCTGGACTTCACATTGGAAAATCATAGATTTCACATTATCCATCTCTGATAGTCACTCTATCCTTGAGCAGGATATCCTTGACACAAAGCCTAGCTATAACTCAAAAACTATATTGAAAATACCCTGTGTTACCAGGGTCTTCCCAGCCCTTACATGCTGGGGTCAGTTGTACATTCATAGCCCTTCACTCCCTTCAAAAAGCATTTAGTAAAAAGGCCAGCCCTGGGCAACCACCCCCCCGTGCCAGATCCTGGGCATTTTGGTTACAGCCCCGACCTTCAGGTTGCTCATGTCCAAGAGGTAGGCAGCCACAGTGTGGAGAGGAGGACAGAAGCACATAGCACTCCAGAAGCACTGGAGAGGAAGAGGAAGGGGTGGTAAGACCAAGGCTTCAGAAAGAGCGATGGCTAAGCCAAGCCCTCGAGTATGTCTGCATTGCAGGGCACAGAAGGGTGATTTCCTCAGCCAGGAAGGCAGCCTCTTAGTGTCCACTAACACATCACATTGCTATAGTCATTTACTTACACATTGTAATTTCATCAAAATTGTGTATTCCTTGAGGCCTGGGAACTCTGTTTCATAGGCTGAGGTTAGATCAATACCAGTGTTGGTAGAATTGATGGATGGTGGGGGACAGATAGGTGGATACTAGCTAAAGAGAACTGTGTTATGGTTGGGTGATAGATGGATTCATAACCTCATGAACTGTGCTTTCATGTCTGTTCTCACAGGATCCAAATGACCGTCTCTAATGATCTAATGTATGTTTTGCTCCTTCTCCAGGCAGCAGGAAATGCAGTGAAAAGAGCCTCAGACAATCTTGTCCGTGCAGCCCAGAAGGCAGCATTTGGGAAAGCTGATGATGATGACGTCGTAGTGAAAACAAAGTTTGTTGGAGGCATTGCTCAGGTTTGTGATTAAATCCAAACAGTGCTTTACTCCACAGACAGGTACTGCTATAACAGAGACACAAAGTAACAATGACTTAAACAAGGTGGAAGTTTTTTCCTTCCTCTTCTTGTCAGTCTCAGATAATGTGGTGGTTCCTTTGTCTGAGGCTCATATTCCATCTGCCCTACTGTTTTACCATCCCTGAAGATGTCCCCTTGGGCCAAGACAGTTAATGCCACTTGGTCTTTCCAGCCAGCAGAAAGAAGAGGAGGAGGGGCTTCAGGTCATGGCTTGGCATGCTTTACTTCCTCTCACATAGTCAGCACTTAGTCAGATGGCCTCCCTAGCTGCCAAGGAGGCTGCTAAATGTAGTAATCTTTTTTGGGTAGCCATGCACCTAGCTAAAAATTGGGAATTCTATAATAGAAATTGAGAAATTGGAGGATAACAACATAGTTACCTAAATAAAATGATGCATTTGGAGATGTTTCCACCCCAGGTATTTGAACAATGAATGGTGATCCCTTCTCAGAAACTTTATAAAGACCAGATGAGATTCTACTCTTTAAATCTTAAGACTTATGCAGCAATGCATTTTGGGGCATAAGCATAAGAAGGAAACTTCAGAAAATTAGGCTTGTGGTTTCGGGTATATGTTGACATAAATCTATGAATGGAGTTGGTTTTCTGCCAGGAGCACTGAAGTACTTATTCCTGTGAGTCTGGTGCACAATGGGGATGCAGTAGATGTTTGCTTTTAAATCATTGTCCAGAAGTCAACTGGGTTTTGCCAGATCATTGTTCTCAAAACCCTGTCACAGAGGCTGGTCCTACAGCCAGGGTGCTATTCCTGGTGTACTGTTGTGTTTCCCTGCAGCAGAGGTTGTGGGCATTCATGAAGCAG
This sequence comes from Uropsilus gracilis, assembly GCA_004024945.1. Lineage (NCBI taxonomy): Eukaryota > Metazoa > Chordata > Mammalia > Eulipotyphla > Talpidae > Uropsilus > Uropsilus gracilis. The sequence continues at coordinate 159,655 of PVHY01001008.1, read as the reverse complement.
GTGGTGGAGGGGGAAGATGGTTTCCTGGAAAGTTTTAGACTCCTCCAGTTTGTTGCTTTCCTTCTAGATCATTGCTGCCCAGGAGGAAATGCTGAAGAAAGAGCGAGAACTGGAAGAAGCTAGGAAAAAATTGGCCCAGATCCGCCAGCAGCAGTATAAATTCCTACCCACTGAACTGAGGGAGGATGAAGGCTAAGGCCAGAGCTCAGGTGGTGAGCCCCAGGGGACAGCTCTGCAAGAACTGGACAAAGTGTTCCTGAGAGGCCAGGGACATACCTGGAAACAGCCTGCCTCCCCCTGGGGCCTGCCCAGACCCTGAGTGCTCATGCTCACTTCTCTGTCCTGTCAGACACAGCTGCATGATCATGATGCTACACGGTACAGTGTCCCACCCACAGCTCCTCTGCCACCTCCCCTCATTTCTCACCATATCTCAGGAGAGAGGGGCATCTGTTTCGTGGACTATTACCAAAAAAAGGAGAAGTCAGTATTATGTCATTCTCAGACACTTTTGCTTTTGTTGGCCCTTCTCTAGCCCTGTTCTGGGCCTTTTGTGAAATCTTAGTAGGAAAAAAAAAAAAAACACCTTGGGGGAAATCATTGATGTCAGAGATACTCAAAGATGTTCTTCTCCCTCTCAGGAGAAGATGAAAGTTGCAGTTGGACACAGTTAATAAAAGCCAGAAACATAAACCAGTGTGGACTCCAGGAGGATGACCCAAGTCCTCCTTCCATGTCTGAAACACTGGCTCACCCATAGGGTGAAGACTTCCTGCTCCTGTTTGCACTCTTTCTTGCCTCAGTGTGTAAGCTCCTTGTACAATCTAGATCCATCTTGTATTCTGTGGTCCAGAAATTGAACAGTAATTTTTTTTTCCTCCATAATCCAAAGGACAGAGGTATGGGGGCCTGTCAGGGCATGGGGAGCAGGAGCTGTAATAAAATATGTGGGCTCCTTATTCTGCAGAGGCTGTTTCAGTTCATACAGATTCATCCACACAAACCCATGTCCCCCAAATGACAACCTCTCCCTCATAAATAGAGCAGGAATTCAGCTGGAGTCAAGCACTGCCTTCCTCTCTGAACTCCAAATGGTCAGAGTTCAAGACTGGAAGGCATCTTTAAAAAAATCTGAACTCTGTTCTCCATCCCCAAATGGCATTTTTTTTCTCCATGTCTCAGTATTCCTGAAGCCTAGATAGGTCCTAAAATCAATAGGAAAAACAATTTTAACAGTGTTGTTTCATGTACTGTCATATAAGGGAAGCCATGATATTTTCGGAATTCATCTTCTGGATGACGCACTTGCAGAATTTCATACTTTTTTCCCTCTCTTCCCTCCACTTTTTTAGAACCCTGTCCTTGGAAGAGCATTTTAAACCTTGAATTTACCTTTTATCTGAGCCAAGTCAGTATGTGGAAGATGAATGACTTGTGGGTAGATGCTAATGCATCTGTTAAGTGTCTTTAGAAGAATCTGGGGAGGGGGAAAGGGGTGGAGACAATAGAGGTAGGTGGACATACAAAATGACTGCTGAGAACTGTCATCTCTCACTTCTTTGACGTCTTGTGGTGCCATGACTCACAATTCATCTACAGTACAGTTTCAGAGCTATGCCTGGAAGGAAAAGTCAGCTCTTTGATTCTCAAAAGGTGACATCTCAACACCTTGCCCAGCAATCCTGCCTTATCCTTACCCACAGTTGTAGAATAAAATTAAACATTTGACAGTTCTTTGTATTTATAAGAGACTTGTGAGTGCTACATATTGATTTGGTTCCCCCTCCGAAATCTAGAAAGCTAGAGGAAATATCTGAATAAAAGGCAGGTAGGAAAAGGCCAGCACAAATTCTCAAGAGGAGGGAGCTGGTAGAGCCCTGGCACTCAGGGGAAGATAACCCTCTTTGAGTAGGCAAGTACATCTCCTGCCTCCCTTCCCCCCCCCGGACAGGTACGGGTACACTCTGAACATCTTAGGAAGTGGACCTACGGCTCAGATTTAGAACATGGAAATAGCTTCTTGGAGCAGAACTTTGGGTCTCCATGGCCCTCTTTTTTTTTTCCGCCCTCTTTTTTTTCCAGCCTGTGCTGTTGCCTTCTGCACTTCCACCTATTCCCTGTGAAAGCGTTCTTCCCAGGAACCAGGGAGTTCTCTGTCCCTGCCTCAGAGTTATTTCAAACCTCTGCTACATTTGATACTAGAAAAACCTCCAGAGATAGTCCAAATGGAAAGACGTGTCCATTATAACCTCAAAGGACAGGCACAAAATTTATTTCCTGCTGTTGGGGAAATGGACTCCAAGTTGTCACCAAATATGTTACTGGTTCTTCATCTTCCCCATGTATATGTATGTGAACAACTTGGGTCTGTCTCACTTCATAAAACAGTTGTAAGGCTGTACTCTGGGCATTATTTAATAGGTGCTATTGCAGGTGTCCCGCATGGCTGAGGGGGTATTTCTGAATCTTCTTCAGTGGGACATTCAGATCTGAGTTGAATTTGGAATTGTGAGCTTTCATTTCAGAACATCTAATGAGAGGATGATTTCAGGGTAAAAATGGTCCCAAGCCTGAAGCAGAGAAACAGTCTCTCGTGTAGGGATCACAGATGTGCCATGAAGGAAACCAGATGAATTTGAACCCTTGGGATAATCTTTGTGAAAGAAATCCTTGTCTCTGATGGTCAGAAAAGGATTTCAGAACTTCCCAGTAATTTGGGAGGTTGAGTTTTCACTTGATTCTACCTGTCAAAAAGTCTCTGGATAGAGATGGTAAAGCCACATTCACATAAACAACCAACCCTTGTTTAAACTCTGCCAGTGTCCAGTTGGGTGCTGCCCTGGCAGTCAGTGCAGGCAGGTACCTGGATGGTCCTCTAGTCAGGCATCCTAGGACCACAGGCCACCCATAGCCAGGCCACAAGGCTAGATGAGCAGCCTGTACTCATAACAGACAGATCTTTAGAATTCTCGTGGGCCTTCCCTTCATGTCCTGGGTGTTTCACCAGTCAGTGAGTTTACAGAAAACCAAACTCTGTTCCTAATTTATCAAAACATTTTCACCAGATTTCACCACCACCATCCCCAGAGACAACTCTCTCACCAGGCAGCAGGGCGATGGTGGTGAAAAACAAAACATGGGCCCTGCTCCCTGGGGACTCAAGAGCCTCCTGCTGATGGGCTGGTTTCCTGGGTGGCACACAATCCCCCAAATCTTTTCTGGTTCAGAGATTCTGGGCTTTGTAGGGCCTCTGGGGATTCTGGTCTTAGAACCCCAACATAGATTTTCAGCCCATACAGCTCTCAGCCTCCTGCAGACCAAGGGATGGCCCCCCTCAGAGAGCCTGACTGACAGGAATCAAGGGATGGTAGGAAATGTCCACTTCAGGCTGAGTGGCAGCAAAGTTAAGAAACCCAAAGATCCTCACAGCTGTGCTGGCCACCCAGACCCTGTCTCTCCACAGCTTCAGAAGGGGTCTCTGCAGGGGAAGGTATCTCCCCCCACCGGGTCCCCAACTAATCTTTTAAAAGCCCCTAAGACTGCTGTTCCATCTCTCTGAGCTTGTTCTTGGTGTGTTATGTTCATGGTCCATAGGAACAGGTATGCAACAGAACTACTCTTAACTGAATGAAAACAAACTGCAAAGAGACATTTCTATAAAAGAGGTTTGGGTTTGACTTTCCTCCAAACGTACCTTCCATCCTCCCCCTCCCCCCACCGTAAGTATCCATGTGTAAGATACCCCATTGGCATCACCTGTTTCCCCAAAACTTGGGTTTCAGCAGCCACCTCCTCACCAAACTGTAAAATCCAAAAGCAAATAGGAAAGCTAAGCTCTGCCCCGTGTCATAATGTCTTTATTGATCTGGTCACATAAATTATTTTTTTTAATTCACCAGAAATAAACTTTTCAAGGAATGAACCTGTGTGAAAGTCTTGTGGGGACAGGAGGAAGGTGGATGAAAAGGGGGGGAAATGTGTCTTCACTATGTGAGAGAATTTCCTTTGGGAGCACTGGCTCTGTACTTACAGATGGGTGTAAGGAGAGCGTAGATGCTGTGTGTGTGTGTGTGTGTGTATGCATGTGTGCATGCATGTGTGCATGTACAGCAAGTGTATCTGTTTGTGTCAGGGCAAAGTCACAGGGCATCACTGAATTCCATTCAATTTTGCTGTAACTCCGAGGAGACTTAAAAAAAAAAAAAATTAGACCTTGAATAAAAGACACAATTATTTTCTCAGAAAAAAGAGGCTTCCTGTGCAAGTCCCTCTGGGGCATTTTGACCACACGTGTTCACCTGTGTGGAAGACTGGACAGCTGAATACAGCCAGCACATGCTCTTTCCAAACTTGACTCTGGGCTCAGCCTAGAAGTGTTAGCTTCACCTCTTCCAGCTGAGGCATAACTGCACCCTCTGGGGATTATTATACCCTCTACGGAGCAGGTGCAGATTCTTGGCTCAAGCTTGTGGTGGAACAAGGCTCAGAAAACTAAGGTTTTCCTAATCTGCAAGATGGAATGGGAGCGGTGTCAAAGAATCACTGTAGCCACAGAGAAAATGTCACCAGTATGTTAAGCAGCTAAGAATTCTTTTCTCTCTTTAATGGTGATGTGGGATCTCTAAGCCAGTTGTTAATGTTTTTATATCTTGGCCTAAACAGCATAAGTGAAGATGAGGTGCAGTCCAGGAGGGGTGAGGGGAACTAATGTTTGTGGAGTCTCTTGGGTGGTGGGGGCTGGGCAGACAGCTCCCTCAGCCGACAAAGCCATGGAGAAGGTGACTTGTCTTTTGCAGAGGGACTGGCCAGGACTGCAAGGCAGGGAGGTGTGAAATTGAAACCAGTCTTTAGGACTTCAAGACTTCTGTGCAGCTAAATCAGGCTGCCCACCACCAAAGACCTTACTAAGGGCCCCATCTACTGTGTGTAGGACACTGGGAACCCTACTTAATTCCCAGAGAGGGTTACAGTCCCCAGAGAGCAAGCAATCCACTGAGTCAGAGTGTAGGAGAAGAAGGCAGAGTCCAGAGTTCGGAAAGGAAAAGGCTTATGAATCTAATTCCTAATGAATGGGAATATTCCACACAGAAGGAGTGGGGAACACAAGACAATGGGAGCCAAGCATGCAAAGGCCTGGATTTATAAAGGGATGGATTGCTTAGAGCAGTGAGCAATGCAGGGAGGTCAGATTAGGGAGTGTGGCATTGAGAGGAAGGGTGGCAGGAACACATCCTGAGGAACCCGTGTCAGGCCTGGGCATATGACATTCTTATCCAATGAATGACTCTGCAGGAACATCAGAAGAGAAACACTGTCTTTGGGTAACTCACCAATGAGTAGAGATAAAGTAACAAAGGACAGCAACTCAGGAGTGTGTTAGGTCTCAAACTGCTGTGCAAGAAAAGTTGGGAGCAAGGAGAAAGGATGGGAGCTCAACCTACTGGTAGCTGTCCTGCCCAGGACAAAGCAGCCTTTCATAACGGGGTGTTTCATCTCTAGAGAGCTAACACTGACTCCTTACCATGTGCCAGGTACTGACCTTAGTACCTCCATAAATCCTCACCACCCCAGATACAACATGATATATAGCATGGTCGTTTTTTGATAGATGGAAGGCTGAAGCACAGAGGTTATACAGCAAGCAGAACTGGGATCTCCCAACTGTAAAGATCGGCTCGTGAGAGGCAAAGTAAACACTCAAACTCCAGGTATTCTCAAAACTTGTATTTTTAACCAACAGTCGTGGAAAGCCTGGCAGGTTAGGTAGAATTAAGGATGATAGAACAAGGGGGCAGTGGGAACCACAGGTACTAGTGGCCCAGCCTGGGACTTGCTGGAGGGGCTTCTAGGCAGGGGCAGGGAAGATAGACATGAACGTTGGGGACTGGAGAAGAGGATGGAGAGTCTCTGAGCATGTGTCTGGGGTGACAGGGGTATCTCAAGGGTCACTAAAGGAGCACCCAACTAGTGAATTTGTTTTTTAATAGGCAGATCACAGAGAGCCTAACTTTATTCCTGTCCTGTGTTTCCACAATTCTGGTTTGGGGTCTTGCCTTCCACACCGTAACTCTACTCTGAGCCTGAAGCTCTGGTACCCAAGAGTAACTGATGTTTCAGAGAAATTCACCCATGTATCTTTCTTTTTTAATTTTATTTTATTTTAGGGGGGGTTCCTCCCCATTCCCCCTTCCTCTTGCCCCACCCCCACACACATATGTGTCTTTAGTTGAGCAGTCTCCTTTTTGAACAGCCATGATTGCAGCAGTTTTGCTACCTGAACTCCCCAAGTGAGAAGGCCCCACCCAAAGCACTTAGCGTCCAGCGCTGGCCCGGGTGAGGCTGCATCTGGGAGGGAAGGTAACAAGCCCACCATTTACAACCATATTCAGAGTTTCCTGTCTGCTTGGGCCTCTTTCTCAGAGACTCTTGGGCTTGTTTTTAGAAAGAGACGTTTAATTCTTTTAAGGCCAGAACTGAATGTTGAAGAAATGCTTTCTGGGCTCAGCAGCTGGCTAGTCATGTTCTAATTGTGGCCAGGTCTTGGGAGAGGGGCCCTGAGCCAGGTGTTACCAGCACCAGATACTGCAAGGACCTTCAGGGGAAGCAGGAAGGGAGAGGTAAAATAGAATCCCAGCGATGCAGGAAGATACAAAAAGAATAAAAGGCACAATGCTGCCCTTCAAAAATCTTAGACCTTCCTGGAGAAAGCAATCTCTGGCAAGGGAGTGAGAACAAGGCAAGATGCCCACTGTTGGGTTGAGGACTGAGAGGATGCAGGGACTCAGGAGGAGGTAGACTGAAGCAGACTCCCAAAAGATGGCAGGCAGGCCAGGCTGGCAGGTAGGAGCAGGGAGAACACTGGGAGCCAAAGGGATGCAGGCAGGAGGATCTGTAGAGAAAGAACCATGACGAGACCTGAAATTAAAGGGGCAAGAAGAGGCAAAAGCCACTTGGCAGGGCCACCAGCACTCTGGCATCAAGACTTCCCCCCAAAGCCGGGCACGGCGGCTCATGCCTGTACGCTTCAACCTATGAAGCGGCCGGGGCTAGGGATCGCGATTCGAGTCCCGCCTGGGCCTGTAGCGAGACTTCATTCCAAAAAAATGGCGTGGTGGCGTGCGCCTGTAATCCCAGCTACCTGGGAAGCTGAGGCTGGGGGTTACTTGAGTCTGTGGTACCCCGGGCAACGAGAGCCTGCGGTTCCATGGGCAAAAATAGCAAGACCTAGTATCAAAAAAAAAAAAAAAAAAAAAGACTTCCCCCAAAGAAGGGGGCAGGGAAGCAGAGGAGCTGAATGGAATGCCCTTCTGCCTAGGGACCATATGGTTGGTGCCTGTTAGCTCACCGTTAGCTTATCTGATGCCCGGGAGCTTTGTTTGGGCACCATGACGCACCCTCATAGCCCCATTTTCTGGAATGCCTCCTGGAAGCCCCACATTTGCCCAGCAAATGGGTCCTGACAAAGCAAATCTGCCCTTTCACAGGGAGGAAAGCCCTTTACCGTTCTCTGTTATGCGTCCTTTGACCACAGGGAGCAGTATGGTTCCACAGGTCGCAGTTAAGGCATACCGCCTGCCTTGAGGGAAAGGGGACCTTCCTGGGCAACTACTTTTCAAAATCATACATTACATATAAAAAGTTAATGCCTTAAAAGTCTCTATGAAAATGCATAGAAAAGATGGTGTCACCCCAATTATTTTTAGACTCCCCACTTTTTTCTAATTCCAATATATTTTGAGGGATAAAGATTCCAAGGATCTTCCTTAGGCAACCATGTTTTCAAATCCTACTGGGATTTTGTCTCTCTCCTCTTCCCACCTAGCACATGTAGCACAGTCTAGTATCACTAAGTATTATTTTGTCTGTGCAGCAACCTCATCTATGTTGCAGGCAGACATCTTTACACATGTCACCTCTCCTGCACCTAAATCCCAAGTGTGGATGTATTGTCTGGGACTATGTGCTGTGCAACTGTTGTTTATGGCCTGGTGATCAGCTGCTTTGAACTCTGACTTACTGGAACTTGAATGGGGGGGGGAGAGGAGAGAGAGAGAGGAGGGGGAGAGAGAGAGAGGAGGGGGGAAAAGAGAGAGAGAAAGAGAGAGAGAGAGGAGTAGAGAGATTATTCCCAAGCAGTTATCACACACCACAGGTATACTCTGAGGCCTCCAACCCTAGCATCACTCTACCAGGTCAGAGGGCAGCACCACTGCTAAAATCATTCTTTCTGAAAATTGCTTTCCCATTGCTCCCTTCCTGACACAGCTGCAGCTGCAAGGTAATACAATGATTCTAAATATCCAGAAACGTCTATCACTGTTCAGTGACGTCCAGAAGATGGGCTCCAGCTAGAAGGGGGTTGCTAATGAAATATTGAAAGAACCTCAGCTGCTGTGAGCTGAACCCTATAAAATGGTGCCCATAGCCCAAATCCCACAGGAATGTAAACACCATCTGGAATCAAAGGGAAGGTGAAGGGACAAGGTTCTTTAAGAAACCCAGAGTTTCTTCCTGTCACTCCATATCCTGAAAGGACACCTGAAATTCAGGTCCTCAATCCTTCAGTCCCTTTTCTGAACTTATAAGACATCACAATGAAGCAAAAATAACAGACAGGAGCTTTAGACTTCGTATAGATACAACTTGGAGCAAGTCGTTTAGCTTCTAAATCTGGGAGGAGTATGGCTGGACATCATACATACATATTTCACTCCAATATCAATTTACTTCCCCCTCCCCAGTTGGGGGGTCAGTAATATTTAGGGGGATTTGACCTCCCCCCCAGTCAAAATTGGGCCTGATTGGTCCAAGGATAACTCTGCTGGTGATTGGTTCTGAAACAGGCATATAACCTGAATCTGGCCAAGAAGATGAGTAGCCATGTGGACTGGAGGCCTCTATCTCTCCCTCTCCCACATCAGAGGTGAATGAAGCCTCTTCTGATTAAAAACAGAGCCAATGGCAGGATGGAATCTACCCCGAGGATTGCAGTGATGAAAGAATACAAGAATCAAAGAATCTGTATCTTTGGTGACAGTTGGTGAATTTTAAATGACTTCACCCTGTGACACACCTCTAGAGTGTCATCCTGATGATGGCTTCTAGTTTGTGGCTTGCTTGATGGGATTGAAAATGATAACACGTATTATCTCAACCTATTTGTAGACTCTGGGATCTCACTCCTATTTGCAAATTCTGTGATGAGCAATCAGAGTATAGATCCTCCCCACCTCCTCTGCCAGGGTTTCCATCCTTGCTCTCTCAGATGTCTGCCACTGGTAAGCAGAGAAATCTGTGGTCAATCGCCTACCAAGCAAACCATCAGAGGAATGTCTGGTATGTAGAGTATGTGGTGTCTTGTGGGTTTGTTTCTTAACTATTTTGTCTGGAGTCATTAGCATGGAGCTGAGGACCCCAGGGAGTTGGAGGAGGGAGGAGAGAGTAGTACTGTCTAGCCTCTTTACCTGCTCCCTCTGACCTAGTGAATTTTGCCAGGCTCTGGCTTTTTCCCCAGTAAATAGACCTAGAGTTGACAGAGAAGCTGCAGTAGCATCAGATGGATAGGGGGACATTTTCTAGGGAGGGGAATCGCTGTAAGTTACAGGAGAAACTGAGCCATGGGAAGGAACTGAGCCATGATGTGGATGAATCTGTGTATTTTGCTTTCAGTGCCTAACTCCTTTGCTTATTGCAGGAGACGGAATCTGGCCTGGAGCCTGGACCCTGAGTTCTAAGGCTGGGTGACCTCAGACACCTATTTTGACCTCTCAGAACCTCTTTGTTTTCATGAGTACGTAGACCTCTGCCATGACTCCATCTGGGTCAGGGTGCCTGAACATCCTTGATGTTTGACACCTACCAAAATTTTTTTTCTTTCTTTTCCTTTTGCCATGCTCACCCCCCCCCCATACTCACCAAAATGTTTGAGTATTAATAATGTACTAGGATCACTACTAGAGAAGTATCATCACCTTCATCACAACTAGATTTATTACATGCTTACAATATGCCAGTCATTGCTAAGAATTTTATTGACTCTACAAGGTAGAAGCCAATTTCATCTTACAAATGAGGAATCTGAGACACAATAAAGTCAAATACTTCCACAGAGGAGTTGCAAGAAATGGGGCCCAGGCAACCTGGTTCAGAATTGAACCCTCAGTCAACTGTATTGAATTGTATGTTATTTATTTTCTATAGAACAAATGGAAATATTAACCCCACTTTACAGAGGATGCAACTGAAAAGGACAGAAATCATGCAATTTATCCAAGATTACACATCTTAGTGCTGGAGCCAAGAGTTAAACCTTGATATGTCTATTCAGTGTGTCCCACCACCTTGGCCCATTGTTTATCCCATTGAATTATCCACAATGACAGATTTTTCAAGCTCATGTGGACCCAGAATGACTAGATTAAGCATGATAACCTGGAATATGTTGAAATACAGTGACCTAAAAAATACAGCCTAGGGGTCTAGATAAACAGCTCATAATTGACTGACTCGGTTTACTGGTATGCAACCCCGTTTCTCCTTGAATCTTCCTCATTCTATCTTCACCACGTCAGGTCATGTTCTATCACCAATGATAGTCCACCCGAAACACGTGGACATATAGTCTACATAAGCCCTTAACTTCCTGTTAGGGCCATTCAGCCTTTGGATATGAATCTGCTGAGTCAGTACTGGTACTAATAAACTGCTTCTTGCCAGCCATGGTGTCCTTGTTCTGTGATTGATTGCCAGTTTTTACCATGACAGTCACTGCAGTTTGGTGCATCTGATCATGGCGGTCCCATTTGGAACTAAAATAATGTTAAAAACATGGCTATTACAAAGGTATAATAAACATGCATCAGCAATGTCTTTCATTTATAAAGGAACCTATGGCAAGACTCACTTAAAAATAGGGAAAACTGGTAATCACCGCTGAAAGAAAAAAATACTGAAATAAGATAGTTAAATTACTTCCAAAATTGATTCCCTAAAAGCCAACAAAACCGTAACTGATGAATTGTCATCTATTCTACTAGATAAAATAATGACATCTCTGTAAGGCAGGAGTTATTTGTATCCCTGTTGCTCTCCTACAATTTCACACCTGCCTGGAGTAATGTAACTTTCCAATCACTAGTAAGTAGAAAAGGTCAACACAAAAAAAAATACATTTCTAGGGAATTAGGTAAGCCTCAAATGGGTCTCTTAGATCATGTTCCTTTGTCTAACTCCTAGTTTTTGGATGTTGTTTTCTAAATACAGGACACTCGGCTGATGACAGTCATCCAAGAAGAGCAGCATGTTTCTGAGTAGAAGACCACTGAGTTCAAACTGTGCCCCTGGTATTTGTGTACTTGTGAAAATCTATATGTCCTTTAAGTCTTAGTTTCATCATCCTTAAAGTTTTATTATTATTATTATTATTATTATTATTATAATCATCATTATTATTATTGTTGTTGTAGCAATACACTTTCTTCAATCCTGCAGTTTCTGAAGGCTCAAGCAGGAGTGTATATAATAGGTCTGGGAGAGTCACTGATCTATCCTGATTTAGGGGAGGGTGGGAATCACTGTCTCAGCCTATATATATTAAAGGGAGTGCCTTGGCACTCTTAGCATGGTAGAGTGTACTGCAAAGCCCTTAGCTCTCTGAAACTTCCAACTGGGTATGTGCCACCTGTAGGCCAAGCCTGCAAAACAAGGATTGCAAAAGACTTTGAAGATCTAAGTTATATTCAGGATTCAGAACTGCTATACAGGGTGTTATTAATAATGAAGCTTTAGAGGAACAGACCAACCCCCAGTCATCACACTGGCCATCCCAGGGTGAGCCCAGAGGCGGACATATGTCATAATCTCAACCAGGGATTGGCAAGCTTTTCCTGGGAAGGCCAGATGGTAGATATTTTAGGCTTGGCAGGCCACAAACAGACCTCAGTCATTACATAGTCTTTGTCTTTGTTTTCTATTACCTTTTTAAAATGTAGAAACCATTTTTGGTTCTTGCTGTACAAAAATAAACTAAAGACTGAATCTACCCTACAGTCCAAAGATTACAGATCTTGGCTTCAGAATCAAGAAAAGCCGTCGAGAATTGTGTTTTCTTCATTTTCCATCATGTAGACATGCTTCCTTACCCCTCTGAGCTTCAGCATCCTCATTAGTAAAATTCCTTCATGAAATACTTGCTGCTCATCCACTACCTTGCCAAGCACAAGAGTGTTTTTGAGGCTGAAATAAAAGGGAAAAGTCCTGGCACAGGAAAGGAATGCAGCTATTGCCTAAACTCTTAAGTGGCCACCCCTGGGGGTAAGCAGGGGGTGGGGGTGGGGATGGGGATGGGGGACTACAATAGGGGCTTCAGTACAGATGACCTGGAATCAGGCAGGACTAAGTGACAGCACCCCCAAGGACTTGTATTGTATGTTCTACATATATGAATATTATAAAATACTTTTTTTAATGAAGTACTACTTTTTTACATTCTTGTTAATTTTTTGGCACTCCCCCAGGGGTGCTCACTGTAGCTCTCCCATCACCAAAGCACCCATAATCTTCCATCACAGTCCTCTGTGCCTCTCTTCCCCCTCTTAGCCCCTCTCCCCTTCCAGGATGCCTCAGATCCACAGTCAGCTTTCAAGAGCTGGTTTCATAGTTTGTCTTTAACCCTTTATTTGGTTTTTCTATATTTTAATATAAGTGACACCATCCAGTATCTTTCTCCCTCTGACTTAATTCAGGTAACATAATCCCTCCTAGCTCCATCTGAAACCAGGTAAAAAGAAAAAAAAAAAAAGACTTTTGACTTGAACTTAGAACACCTCTGCCTGCTTTTCCCTAGGAAGCAGACTCAAAACAGTTAATTAGCATCTTCACTGTTCACCTACTATTGGTATGTAAAAATCAGCTACCAGCTTTTCTCAGCTCTCCCCCCACCTAAAAAAAGAAAAACTTAGAAACAGTTTAAACTTTAGACTAGTTTGCCCCAATTTAACCTCTTTTAGACTTCTGTGGGTTCTTTCCACCAACACCACCCTTCTCACCAAAATCCCAAGCCAAAGCAAGACTCTCAGAGTGCAGACTAATTTATTACTAAACAAATTGATTTTCTAATTACTGCAAAAAGAAACATGTAAGTAAAACTCCAATTACTTTAATATTGTCCAAAAACTTTCTCAACATTGTCCAAAGTTCTTTCCCCAGATTGTCCAAAAATCCTCAGTCTCTCATTCCTGATCATCTCAGCAATGTCCAGTCAGTCAGAGTTCATCTCCACGAGCTTGAAGACATCTTCCTTTGGCATGCTCTTAACTCTTCCAAGCTGTCTTCTCCTTGTCCTCCTCCAGGTAGTAAGAAAAAAGCTCTATAATACCAGGACCAGCAAAATTCACTTTTTTTTCAGCCCTGACCTTCGCACGGCCTCTCCCAGACACACGTCAAACTCAGAAAAACAAACTCCAACACAGAGTTCAAATCTCCAACCTCCTTAGCTTCCTTTAACACACACACTCCTAGCCTGGGCCAGCCAAAGGCTACAGACTCCAGGCCTTGCCTACATGGCCAAGCTCACATGGCTCACATCTTCATCCTCCAAAGTCCCTCACCAAAATTGCTCATCCCACAAATGGCAGAATCCCTTTCTTTGTTCTAACCCTCTTTATATATCCTTATTTCTGCCAAGAGAACTCCAGAGGTAGGAAGCCCTGTCAGGCCTGTGTGTTAATTAAAATCCTACCCAGCTCTTAGTAATATTAACAATTCTAAAGCAAGAGACAATGGCACCCAAGGGGGTAGGCACCCCCTATCAATCCATGTAGCCACAAATGGCAGTTTATCTTTCTTTTTTTGTAATTTTATTTTTTAATTGATTGCACATATATATATTTTAATAGTTGTCTATCCTGAGGGTCTCCCACCACCTTATCACCCAGTTACTATCATCTTTATCTCTTATGCCCATCCTTCCCCCTTTTACCCTCCTCTCTCTCTTTCACTCTTTGCTTTCTTTCTGCTAACAGTTTTACATTTTTCTTCTTGTCCTCTTGTTTTTGTTTTTGCTTTTTCCCCTATATCCCACATATAGGTGAGATCATTCAGTATTTCTCTTTATTTTTCTGGCTTATTTCTGCTAATATAATTCCTTCTAGGTTCATCCATGTTATCACAAATGCATGAAATTTATCTTTTTGATTGATGAATAATATCAGTTTATCTTTCTTGATTGACAAGTAGTTTTCCATTATATATATTACCTTATCTTCTTGACCCACTCATCTGTTCTGGATCATTTAGATTTTTTTGAGCTGGAGAAATTCTGAGTTGGAGATGCCCAGGTTGTCATTAAGTCTTTGCTTTATCTAATAAATAAATACCTGAAAAGACTGAGTCACTAAAATCACTAAATGACTGAAAGGGAATCTCCACATGTATTTTAGGATCTTCTTGTTTGTTTTGTTTTGAAACAGGAGACTCCTTCTGCAAAGAGAATAATTTACTTTTATTTGACTTGCAAATTTGTACTTAACATATAGGATTTTCTTAATATATCTTTACTTTTAACTATTGTTTCTTTATTAAGAGTTTTTAAGTTCCTACAGATGGAGCTTGTACTGGTGAAAACAGACTCTTTGGCACCTCAGATGAAAGCAGCAAATATCTTTTCAGTCACGCAGTGCCAACCACTGTTTGACCAGATCACACACACACTACCTCATTTACTATTCACAAAAATTATCTGACACAGATTGCATTGTCCCCATTTTATAGATAAAGAGGTAGGAATGGCATCCCAATCTGAAAGTGGGCGACCATGAACAGGAGACAATGGGGGGAGGGGTAGCACACCCTATCAAATCCAACTTTGTCTGACTGCAAGACAAGTGCTCTCTCCCAATGAGGGAGAAAGAAATGCTCCTTGTCTTTGGAAAACCAAGACAGAGAAACTCTGTCCTCCACCCTTGCATTCCCCTGGTCTCAATGCCTCAAAATCCACAGTTGAGGGTGCCATGAAAACTTTACATTAATGCAGCTGTCCTTTTATACAACAAGAAAAGGAGATGGGATGAACATGCTGAGACCACCAGTATAGCCACTTTTCCCCAGCAAGCAGACTTTCCAGCTTGGGTCATTCAGGTCAGTGCTTACACCCAGGTGACCTAGGGGTCCAGCTGCTGAGCCTGGCGCTGCCCTCTTTTCCTGAAACTTAGTTTCTTCATCTGTAGAATGAACTTGCCAATTGCACTATCAGCAGCCGGGAGGATACGACTGTCTTTGCCTCTCAGAGTTCCCTTAGAGTTCCTGATTTCCTGAACAGTAGACATCTTCCAAGGCACAAATTCCCCCACCCCACACACACTCTGGGGATCCAGAAAGCCATTTTTATTTTTTACTTTTTTTATTAATCATTTTGTTGTTTACATATTTATGTATATGTGTGTATGTATATATACACATGTATACACATGTGTACACATGTACATATATACATATATGTATGCACACGTATATATGTATACACACGTATACATAAATATATACATACACGTATATAGCATAAACATACACACATATACATAAATATGTATATGTAATATATATATTACATCATTGCATTCTTTCACCTGGGCTCTCCCTCTACCTTATCACCTATGAACATTCATCTTGATCTTCTTGTGCTCCTCCCTTCCCTGATATCTCTCTCTCTTCCCCCTCCCTAGCTGCTTACCCCAGTTCTGTTAGCTTATTTTGACTTTTTCTTGGCCTTTTGTTATTCCTATATGTCATCTATTGGTGAGACCATATGGTTTCTGTCTTTTTCTTTCTGACTTATTTCTGCTAATATGATTCCCTCTAGGTCCACCCATGTTACCACAAATGCATCATATTTTTCAGTTTTGATTGTAGAATAATATTCCATTATATAAGTATACCATATCCTTTCAGCCATTCATCAGTTTTAGGACATTTGGGTTGTTTCCATATCTTGGCTATTATAAATAGTGCTTCAATAAACATCCAAATACAGGTATCTTTTTGAGTTAGTGTTTTTTGTCCTTTGGGTAGATTCCTAGAAGTGGGATTGCTAGATCAAATGGTAGTTCCATTTTCATTAGTTTGAGGGTCCTCCACACAGCTTTCCATAGTGACAGGACCATTCTGTAGCCCCACCAGCAGTGTAAGAGTGTTCCTTTCTCTCTAGAAGGGTATTTTTAAATGAATTTCATATCCAGGTTTTTCTGAACACTTACAGTGGCCTGAGTTGTGTTTCTGCTGCTTGCCAGCACATGAGCCCTGATGAAGACAGATGTGCTGAGGACGAGCCTGGCCCTGTACCTGACACATGGTGATCATTGTCAGTATTTGTGGCTGTTGATATTGCTGTCATCTGTGTTCCCAAATTCAGCAAAGTGTCTTATGCAGGCAGGATAGTAGCTATAAAGGCTGGCCAAATTGCCAAGTCACCTCCAAGGTCACCAGCAGTGTAAACACCTTACACTGCTGTAATTAATGTGTGGCATTAATTCAGGGCTGCTATTAAATTTTACTCTTAACTAAATACCTGTGGGCCCAATAACAGGGCCTCATGTCACTAGACACAGCAGTGACCAGTGTTGATGGCATATGTGCTCTGTATTTGGAACCAATACAGCAATCGGTAAAGCTCTCAGAATGAAGGACACTTGGTTGACACAGAGAAAGCTTTCCAGGAAAGCTTACATGTTCATTTAACAAATATTTATTGAACACTGTCACCGCAGAAACTGGAAAGAATTTGAGCTCAGAGTTGAAACTCTTCTTCATGATCCTCCCTCCAGTAAAAGTCTGCAAAGAACTCCCCACCTCCCTCACTACTCCCCAGCCTTAGTCTTCCTAGTTGCAAGAAGAGGGGATTAGGACTGAATTGGTAGCTTTCACATTGTGTTTATCCAAGGTTTCCAAACATTTTCGGGGGCTGCATGGGTAGAAATTCCCAGGGGAGGCTTAAGATCAGGACCCCACATCTGTTTCAACAGAGTTACTTTAAAATGCTTTTTGATATGGGGTTCCATGTATAATTCCATCTGAAAAGAGATCTGCTTTTAAAAGACCTAAAATCTAGGCAATTTCCAAGCCCCTGTCCATCTGAGAATGTCCATGCCAGTCCTGTATTCTCCAATGGGGATGCTCTAACCTGTTCCAGGGAGACATGCACTCACTGTCCTGGCCAGGGCACATGTTCCAGAGGAGACCACAAGGCCCATTCCAAGAGCATTCTTGGGCCTAGGGCCAGGAAACCCAACTTTCTGTCCTACCCTGTCCCTTCCACTCTGTCTGATGTCAGTCAGCTCGTTAAATCCCTCTGAGCCTCATGTTTTTTATTCACAGACCCCATCTGATAATAAAATAAGATGGTGGACATGAAACTTGACACAAAAAGTATTATAACATTGTAAAAGGAATATTAAAATGGAAGAGACTGTTTAAAGCCACCCAACTCCAAGCTATAGGTGTGCACCTGGGCCTTGGCTCTGAAGTGCTTTCTATGTATTAAGTAGCTTTTCTTCCTAGCTTGTGAGTCATAACTAGTGGTGACCTGGGAAAGACTTATCATCTTAGCCTTTGGTGGGTGTTTAGGTGCTAAAGCAAAATGGTCATGAACCAGGCTGTCTGCTCTGCCCCTTAATAATCTTTGTTGGTTTCCCCCACTTGCAAGAGGGCATTAGAAACAGATAACCTTTGTTAGAGGTTATGGTGACTGTTAGATGTACAAGAACCTTTGAGAAGCTTGGGAAGTTCCTTGGCACATAGAGGATTCCTGGACCAGCCATCAACAGCCCCTGAGGTAGGCTATCATATTTAGAAAAGAGCATTTCATTTTTGTGACACCCTGAAATGTGTCAGTTATTCCCACTTTATAGATGAAGAAGCTGAGGGTGAGAAGTTCTAGTGACTTGCCCTGTGGCACAGCTGTTATACAGCTGACCATGAATCAGTGCTGATCTCAATGATTCCAGATTCCAGATCTCGTTTTGAACAGAACATTTGACTAACAGTAAGGGACCAGGTGTGGAGAGCTGGAAAGTCCTCAGGTTATAAAGATACTTAAGGCAAAATAAAAGCACTTCTCACCAGGGAGCTGACTGGCTGTGAGGAGCTGGAGTGCCCAGCTTAAACCTGGTGCATGAACTTGCCAATGGGTCCAGACCTCTGACATGTGGTCCCAAGGTGGGGGTGGAGAGGCCTGGTGGAAAGAATAGCAGAGTGGAGAGGGGTTGCTAGTGGCATTGCTGATGGTGGTGTTGATACTGGGTCACTGCATACTTGGAGGGAATGGACTAGGGAGACCTTAGGGCAAGTTGCCACAGCAACTCCCTCCCCAGCTCTGAACAGCTAGACCTATTTCAGAGGGACTCTAAGGATCCTTCAGTCAACTGAGCCTGGAACTGTGTCTACACAGTCTGAGAGGCAAAGAGCTCTATTTCACTAAGTCATGCTATCAGCTCAGTGAATCTGGGGCCTTTTTCAGGACCATAATAGGCGATTTTACTCTAAAGTCTGACAGAGGGAGTATCAGTTGAACCCCACTGAGAGTGAGAGTTTTCTGTTAAAACAGCATTCCATAGCTACTGCCTGCCTTCTGCTGGGGAGCTCTGTTTCCAATCTCCTAGCTGTCAAACAGTTTTAAAGACACAGGAGCTAGGTTTTATCCAGCAAGGCTGCAGGGGCGGAGAGAACATGACGGCTGACACTCCCACAGCAAATGTTCAAGGCAGCAACACAGCAGCTCTTGTCCCCACCTGACCTCAGACCTGGTCCCTTGTTCTACTTCCCAGCTAGGAATACATCTGGTCCTGAAATTGGGGGGTGCCCTTAGATATCCACATCGGTCCTTTTTTGGAGTGGGTGTCCATGACCTCATGAACACCCGCATTCCCTTATTCAGATACCTAGCTTGTAGGCATGCTGTCTTGAACCCCAGGCCATGAGCAGATCCCAAATGACCCACATTCGCTGCCAGCCAGCATGCTCTGCATACCACCGCAGGGGCAGGAATAGCCACGCCCCACAATAGAAAGTACCCTAACAATAGTGTGCAGTTGTGGGCCCTTCACACTTCTCACTTGACTACACACGTGCCATGTGACTGAGGCATCACAAAGCCCTTAAGAGGTCTTCAGGCTGTCCTCCTTTATAGACATGGATGTTGAAGCTTGATGGCATGAGTGGGTGTTTATGGTCATGCCAGCAGGAGGTCCGGTCTCTCCATCTCTCTGTAGGCTTCTCTGCAGCACAAGGTTTCAGGTGGGAATAGGAAGCAGGGAAGGCACTGGGCACTGGAGTCCAAAGCTGAGGAGGACCAGGGGCCCCCTCCCTGCCCTTGTCTGACCTCTGCTGGCCCAACAACCATGAATCCTCACAAAACCAGTCTTTGAGGTTCGAATCATAAAAGTTGGATGTTTCAATCAGTTGAGTGGTCTGATTTTCATTCTCCAAAGTAGGTCCCCCATGGAAGCAACTCTGCCATTTACCTTCTGCCTCCTGGTTTCTGGGAGTGAGAGCCTGCCCTCAGCAATCTTAGGAGTATTCAAGGACAAAGCCAGTCTTAAAATCTTCTTGTTATATGACCATGGCCACACTCGGTGGGTTATTTAATCATGGCCTCATGGGATGAAACCACTTCCATCTTTTAGCCATGACATGATTAGCCTTCCCTGGGTTAGGTCATCATGAGGAAGTAGCCAGTCTACCTTACTTACTTTGGTAAACCACCCCCTCTGGGTTCTTTGCCCAAATCAAGAGTGAGAAAGCCTTGGGATGTCCACAGTAGGCACAGAGGTTGATGGCCTCGGGCCCTGTCAATTCTGCAGCCCTGGAAGGCCTGAATGGGCCCCTCTAAGTGCTATGGGGAAAGAGGTCAGAGACAGGTTGTCCCAGGGTCCTGAAGCCTCAACATGGGGCTCAGGTGCCATCCCACCTCGGTGGGATCATGTGCAGGTAAAGGAAGCTCACCTGCTGTCTGGCTGAGGACATTGTCTTCAATGTTGCATGTGAATTGTAAAAAAAACAAAAACAAAAAACCTTTCAACTTGAATTTGCTACCTGAATGTCACTGAGCAGTAGAGGGGCTCCCTCTGGTCTCCCATGAAATATCTTACCCCACCAGCTGCCTTCTGTGTTCTGAGAGATTCCACTGAGATTCCTGGAACTATTCTCTCAGGCTGGACATTTTGCTGGTAGATGACTCCAACCTCCCACTCCCTTGCTTGGAAAAGTCTGTAAGGGTCTAAGGAAAGATGCTCTAAGATGCTCTACCAAGCAAACCCCGCAGGTCTGTTATGTGAAATCTAACCTTCTACCTCTAACATGACTCCTCTCTGCCAAACTGTGCTTTGCTGATGGCCCAGAGCTCTGAGGAGTACAGAAACAGGTCGGTCAGCAGATGGGTAAACAAACAGCTGTAAGACAATGTGATTTGTCCCACGTTGGAGGGTAGAAAAAGGTGCTAGAAGAGTGGAGGTGTCATGACTAATGCCTGTGAGAGCCAAAGAGACTTTGAGGGCACAATACCCCCTTAGTCTCCCATGGGTACTACTCGAATAGTAGGCAGGTAATTTGCCCAGATGATGCCTGAAGGAGTTAATGGGAAAGCAGTAGGACTAAATATGCTACCTGATGGGTTGGTGACTCCTAAGATGGTTCCTGAGATGGTCTGGTCTCTCCCTGTTCCTGAGAGAGGATTCATAGAATAGGCTTCTAGGTCACTGGATACAAGTAATAGAAACTAATAGGCCAACTTAAAGAAGGAATCTGTAAGGGGCCATGGGCTGTTCAAAGTTTCAGCACAAACTTGGGAAAATTGGGCTTGGAAAATGGACAAGAACCAAGACAGGTAGGAAAGCAGCCAACAGGTGGGAGGCATGTCAGAAATACCTACCATTGCCAGGAATACCTCTCAACCATTCCTGTACCTAGGCATCTTTCCTTCAAGGGCATAAGACCCAAATGGCAGAGACTTGGATCCCCTCTCTGCATTCCTGATGCTAGAGGGCAGAGAGCAGGAACTCTGGTTCCTGGAATCTGGGAAAGAGAGGCCCAAGGCCTTGAGACACAGACATCAGCCATTTTCCCAATGGCCTTTCCTCAACTGGAGAGCTGCTTTCTGTGGGAGATGGGCAACAGTCACTAGGTAGAACCATCCATTTTTTCAGGTGTTTCATCCTTGCCCTTATACTATGCAAAATTTCAGAAATATCCTGCAGAGCCAGGGTGAGAGAAGGGAAGAGATAAATTTCATAGTTTCTGTCTTTTACAATTCTTTCTGTGGTTTTTGAAGAAAATATCTTGTCAACTACAAGCATAGAGATCCCACTCTGTACTGTTTGGAATAGGGTATGGGAATCCTAAACAGAACATAATGAAGATGTTCTGTAAAGGCATTTTAATGTCCATAACATTAAATGTCTGTTGTATGTCAGCCACTATATTAAGTACATTCTTTATGAAGCAGGGAGAAAAATATTTCAAAAGCAAGGTCCACACTATCTGTAATATGCTCAAACTGGAAACTACCCAACTGTCCACCAACATTAGGATAGAAAATTTAACTTATAGTATATTCTTAGATTGGGTTTGGGATACCCGATACCCTTTAGCAGCATTCTTAGGGGAATGATCTTTGCCTGTGTGCCCCTGGGGTCTTTTCAGGTAATCTGCAAGGTCAAAATTATTTTCATAACAATTCTAAAACATGTTTTGCCTTTTCCACTTTATTAACATCTACACTGATGATATAAAAGTAAAAAATTACTGGTGAGTTAGCACAAATCAAAGGCAGTAACACTGAACTATACTGCTCAGTCATTATAGTCTCCTATATCATATATTCTCAGAAAATAATTGGCAGTTTAACTCAAGATTATATCTTGATGAAACAGCAAAATTATTGAGTACATGCCTTGAGTACATGCCTCTAACATTCTATAACACAAAATAGGAAGTATATGTAAAGCTTAGTGAAGTACAACAGATGGAAGAAAGTTTTTCTGTGATTGAGTTGCAAGGTGGAAAAGCATGATTAAACTTGTGCATGATTTTTGGTGCACATATGCAGAAGGCTCTGGAACCAGGATTGGAATTGCTAGACCCTCATGGATGTGCATCTTCAACTTTATGAGAAACTGTTAAACTCTCTTCCAAAGCAGTTGTACTAAAATCACATTGCTACAAGGAATTTATACAAGATCTTGTAAATCCACATTCTCTCCAACACTTGGTAATCTACATATTTTTTCCAAATGGATGTCTTATAAAATAGGATCTCGTTATGATTTTTATTTGTTTTCCTAGTCATAAATACAATTGAGCATATTCACTGGTCATATGTTTTGTCTGCCATGGCTAACTGAATCAGCCAGTGTCAAAAATGACATCAACATGAGCACATGAGATACCAGTCAAAGATCACCATGTCTAACATACTATAAAACAGCATCGTCGATTGAATGTAAATTTTAAAAATTAAATAACATCAAATTATACAATTTTAGAGCTAATGTTACTGTAAATTTATTTATCTGCCTAGGTAATCACAGGCCATTTCCCTTTTAATTATCACTATCAATAACTGACTTTATGATTTCTTCTCATTTGGAGATATAAAGATTTTTTTCCCACTTGAGCAAGTGCTGTCAGAAAACTAGGTTTAGAGCCATGTTCATGGATTTGACCGCCTGCATTCTTAGTAAAGACTGTTGGTCTATCAGGCTTGCGAGCATTTCCTATTTGGTTCAACTCACGGTATCATTTTCCCTGTAATTGAATTACATATCACTGGAAATCTGAAAATCAGCCAGATATTTTTTATGGATGGATACGTAGTGTCTAGTGATAATCTTCCACAAGGCAGAAATAAGCCACAGTTTTTAACTGCTCTCTGGTCTCTGATCTACTTGGAGAGACTGGCTAAGTTTGCACAGCTCCTTAACAAATTTTGGTCGCCATCAACTAAAAGGTAAAGTCAAATTCAGAAATATTCCAAAGTGTGTGTTTTCCTTCTGAGTATATATTAAATTATAAATATATATGGATATGGATTTATGTGTATGTGTATGTGTGTGTGTGACATTTATTGAGTATCTACCAGGCAACAAGTTTCTACCAGGCAACAAGTTTCATAACAGAGACTCTCCATTCATTATCTCTAATCTTTATAGCAATTTTGTAAGATTCAAAAGGGGCAACATAACCTGACCATGAATCATAGTAGAAGAATCAGGATTCAAATCCTGCTCTGTCTGGTTTCAAAGCCCATACACTTCCTCCCAGGCTCTAAGAGGCACAAATGCTGATGATCATCAGCGTAGTTTTAGCTACTGAGCTCCATGGACCATTACTGGGCAAGATCTCAAGACTAATTATGGACTATTCTTGCCTGTTATGTCTCTATAAGGTGAATGCCTCCCTTTATGAGGAGGTTATCAGCAGGGACCAAGGAAAGGTTTACTAGAGTTGAGCTATATTAAAAATAACAAGGTAGTGAGCCCTAATCCTGTTATGCTCCCTTGGGCAGTGTGAAAGCTGAGCGGGGAAAGGCATGTTCATCCTTTTGAGTTCAGGTGGGTTGAAGGCTGCTGTTATTATCTCCCGCATTTTCTCATCCAAGTACGGGCTTGGGTCACTTTTACCAGCATTCGTTGGTGCAAATCCTTAACATCTTTGGTTGTTGTCATGAACAATCATAAAACTGCTATGTTAATTATCAGCAAAGAGGCTCAACTCTGTCCTGGGAGTGTGCTTTTTTCATTGGGATGCCCCAGCATAGAGGAGGAAAGGACTCAAGACAGAAGCTATCTCAGGGTACCAAAACTCAGGGGGTTGTCACTTTGCCAGTCTCTGATTAACACACAGATCTGGCTTGGAGTTCCTATAGCCCTGGAGAACTCTGGGATGGGTTGTAGGGCCCATTTCCCACCCTTAGAAGGACTCTAAACTATCTTGGACAAGTAAAATCTTGTTTAGGTTTTCAGACTTCCCCAAAGGAAAACGTTTCCTCATGTTTCTCAATATGTGGCTTAGTTTAGTCATTCACAAAATTTTTACCACTAAAAACTCACTTGTGGGCCTCTTGCTTAAAGGATTTTTATCCACTAAGCTGTATGTTGGCTTTTAAAATCTCTCTGAATTATATACAATTAACAGAAAAGAGAATTCCAGTCAAAAGTAAAAGAATTTGAGATTTTATTTGGTCTGGGCAACCGTGTCTCAGGTTAAGTATGATTTTCCTTAGGGCTTTTCTTGAAATGCGGAAAATAACTCCAGAATCCCAGTCATTCCCTTTTTAGAAAAAGTTCCAGGACTACAATAACCTGGATTTGAAACCACTAGCTTAATTTACTCAGCACAGTTCCCCTAACATCACGCCTGACCCTGGGAGGAATCTCTTTCACTTATCATCCTACATCTGAATAAAGACAATCTACAAGTCAAACGAGCCTATATTTCTTCCATTCAGACATGCCAAACAATTTTTTAATTTGAGGTATAATTTATATACAGCAAAATTCATTACATTGACTCTGTCAGTTATTTGGGGGAAAATTGATACCTTACTATTTCATCTTCCAATATGCATATAGTTCACTTGTATAGGCTTCCTTTGAGTCCTTTCATTAGTAATTTATAGTTTTCAGCATACAGGTACTGCTCATATTTTGTAACATTTATACTTAAGTATTTCATGTTCTTTGTTGTTTTGGTGCTATAAATGATACTGCTTTTTCCATTTACATTTTCAATGGTTCATGACTAGCATATAGAAATACAATTGGGGCTGGGCTCAGTAGTGCGTGCTTTTAAACCCAGCCTAAGAAGGGAGGCTGAGACTAGGAATTACTTGAGTCCACAGGTTCGAGACCCCCTACCCAGGGCAACATAGCGAGACCTAGTCTCAAAAAATAGCTGGGTGTGGTGGTGCACACCTATAATCCCAGTTACCTGGAAGGCTGAGGCTGGGGATTGCTTGAGTCCATGGTACCCCGAGCAATGTGAGTCTGCAGTTCTATAGGCATCATAGCGAGACCTAGTCTCAAAAAAAAAAAAGAAAAACAAATACAATTGTTTTTAATATATTGACCTTGTGTCCTT
Source organism: Uropsilus gracilis (assembly GCA_004024945.1). Classification (NCBI taxonomy): domain Eukaryota; kingdom Metazoa; phylum Chordata; class Mammalia; order Eulipotyphla; family Talpidae; genus Uropsilus; species Uropsilus gracilis. The sequence continues at coordinate 134,530 of PVHY01001008.1, read as the reverse complement.
CAACTTTTTAACAGCATTAAGATTGGGGTTTTCTATTTAAACATACCATCTGTAACTACCGAAAGTTTTATATTTGCATTAATTTATGCTTTGTATGTCTTCCTCTTGCTCTATTATGTTGGCTAGGGCCTCTTCTACAGTGTTGAATAAGCGCTATGTGAGGGACACTTTGATTTGAGGAAAAGCTTAACAAGCTGCTCCAAGGTGACAGTGGAATTCCTTATATTCTCCAAAGGAGCCTTGTTTCTGAGGAAATGCTGTCAACATTCAGCTCACTAATAACAGATAAGTACTCATTACCTACTGTGTCTAAAACCCAGCCCTTCAAAGTTTACGTATATTATTTTATCTTTACACTACCTTTATGTGATTGATATATTTTTAATGAAGAAACCAAGGCTCAAAGAATTTAAGAAACTTCTCTGAAACAATACAGCTTATTCTTTTCAGGTGATGAGTTCAAATACATTACTTACTATCTCTAATGTCCATTTTCTCTCCACTGCAATATACTGCTGACAGTCCATATTGCTTTTAGCAGACACCAATCTTGTCGATGTGTGAGAGACCTTTGGGAAAGTTAAAAGTTCTAACTGCCTGGTCTCCCTCCCCCCACCACTTACCCCAACTAAATATGAATCTCTGGAGCTGGGACCTGGGCCTGGGTATTATTTTTAAGGTTCCCCACTTGATGCTGAGCTACAGTCAGGACTAGTAACACTGGGGCTATTACTCCAAGAAAAGGACCCTCCTGTCCTCATATCACAGTAACCCCAGGTGCCTGGTTCTTGGGTTTGGAAGTAATGCATATGGAAAGCTTAGCAGGAGGCAATTGCTATGTCTGTTCTGGGCTTGGAAGGCTCAGGGCTATAAAAAGCGAAGCTTTCTCCTTCATTTATTAAATGCTAGTAAATCCAAGGAGTATGTCATGGTATTTTAGCATCAACTTATCACATATGTTTGTGCTGGCTTACGGTTGAAATCTTGATGGAAAACAGGTGGGGTTCCTCAAAGTCACTGTTGAGGACTTAATGGGTTACAAAAGGATGCTAATAAAAAAGTTTGATGAGAGAAATGTTGCCATTTCAGAAGAGAGAAGGGCACTCTCATTTCACAAAGGGAGTTGGGCTGTGAGGGCATTTTTCATAGCAGAAAACAAAGCTGCGCTGCCATGAGAGGAAATGGTATCCCCTAAATCTGCTTCCTGGAGTAGCTATAGTTACTAACAAATGTAGCCTTCTCTAACATGGAAGATTGTGTCTACTGACCAAATAAAAAGATTACATTTTAAGGACATTTACTACTAAAATTTTAGGGTGCCTTTAGAAGTCTTCCAATGATATTACCTTATTTGATGTGTCCCTAGAAGACAGGCCATATTTTTAATCCATAAGCAGGCTAGAAGGCACATCAAGGAAAATCCAGAAAATGTAGAACAGTAACCAACATAAGACAGAGGAAAGTTTTTGTTTGAATATGACCAAGCTGGTACTTTTGTATACATCCCTTTATTTAATCCTCATAAAAATGTCAAGAGAAGATGCATTATTCCTATTTTCTTTTTTTTTTCCACCCCTTCCTACATTCCTATTTTCTAATGACAACCCTGAGACCCAAGATCACTGGGTAATCTACTCAGACAAGCACCTGGAGATAGGTGGCCTGTCCCCACAGAATCCTTCCTTCCCAGCCTGCCACCATTTACAGCTGTAGCATTTTGTGATATTTTCTTCTAGACTTTATTTTTTTAAGCATTTTTATTTTTCTGGTGTAACATTTGGACTCCATCATTTTGCACACATGAAAAATCCAGTTTGGCCTCCACCTTTTTTTTATGCAACTTTATTATAGATAAAATTTTTCAAGTAGTTTTTAGTCTTTTACCATACACTGGCAGATGGCATAGTATTTGAACACCAAGTATTGAGGGGAGTTTCTCCTTGGCAAGGCATTTACCTTGGCAAATATGGCTGTTGATGAAACTCAATTCAGAGAGGGAGGCACTCATGGAAAGGAACTCGGTGGGATGAAGCGGGGGCAGCAGAACCAAAGGGAAGTAGAGAACTGCTTTCCCAACACTTAGACTGATTATAGCTCAGATCACTTTTTAGCAAACTACTATACTGATTGTTCATAAGAAAGGAAGCTTTTGAAATATAAGGAATTTTGTCTTAAGAGACAGGCTGATGTAGATGAAATAGTAAAGAATTATCTTCAAAATCTTACATGAATCATCTATAAGCCCAGAAAGTGAGAGCTGAGGTTCTGTGCTGGCTTCTGGGAGGGAGAGCCTTGGTGAGCCAGGTCAAACAGGTGGACTAATTATCTGAAGCAAAGGAAACATGAAAGATGGGTTCCAAAGAGGCCCTGGGGAGATTAGTGTTGGTCATGGGAAAGAGAGCAGGTCTGGATTTCTGGCACAAAAAGCAAGAGTAAAGACCACATCTGTCTTAAAATCCTATGCAGTTATGAAGTTCCCAATCCAAGATGGTGGGCCAGTTGGCCAGTCTCTTCGACAGCCTTGAAGATAAAACCCACTGCTACATAGCTAGGGCCCGGCCTTGGTTTCATTTGCTTCACAATGAGGTCACTGACCCACACCAGAGTCTGTGGTGGGACGGTGAGGACCATAAACATGGATGTTCACATGACAGAATAAACATTTCTCTGTGCAGATGGGCTCCCTCTGCTTTCTTTCAACTATAGGGTTTTGCTAATTAACTACCAAGGCTTCCGGTGGTTGATTAGCCCCAACGCTCCACTAAATGTCCTGGGTTTTCTTCCTTTCATATTTTGAGTCCATGTTTTTTGGCTGAAGTATAAAGGAAGGGAAATTTGAAATGTTTTCTCTGACTCTCAAAGCCCCAATTCCTACAGGGAAGAATTGAAAACAAACCATTCTTGGACTCTTAGCAAAAGTGGCTGCTATATCTCTGCTTAGAAATCTGCAGGTGAAGGACGGAGCAAGAGAGAATCTGTTTCTCATTAGAATTCTTGGCAAAGTATTTTGAGGCACATCTGGAAAAGAAGGGAGAAGGACTGTCAGTGAGATTTGCTTAATAAGCCCTTTTCTCTGGTCACATGTCTGCTGGCTTTTCCCTCTCAAGGTCATCAGGGACCAGGTTTCCCAATCCCTCTGAATCCCCCCTCATGTCTGTACATAATCTGGCTATTTTGTGTATAAAATGGGGAATCCAAAAAAGGAAAAACCATTTTACTCTCATTTTTCTAAATGTCTATTCAAGTTCTCCTGCAGAGAGTCTCACCTTCACAGATGCAATGAATTTCAAGGAGAAGAGTCAACAAGGGTCCTTTATATTTATTTGTGCAGATTCACAGTTTTCAAGATGATATTTTAGCCATTGCTTTCATCTGAGCATTACAACATGTGCTCAAAGTAGCAGTTTTCCATTTATAAATGGGGGTGGGGGAATAAGAACAAAAATCCTGAGACCCAAAGTAAATAAATGATTCATAGAGTTTCATAGCTGGTGGAACCAGCTATGAAACTGGGAATTGGATCCATATCGACCATAGCATATTGTAGATCAGACCATACATTATCCCTCCTTGTAGCCACTTCCTTCTAACCCCCCATTCCGTCTCCTTTCCTTGATTTTTCAGGTCTTAACTTAAATGCCACTTCCTCCACAAAGCCCTCCCTTTTCTAACCTCACCCTTAGATTAGGAAGGTCTCCCTGTTAGCACCCTGTGTAGTTTTTCTTTATGGAACTTATCGCATATTTAATAATAAGTTTGTATGATCTTTTGTTTAATAGGTCCCTTACCAGTAAGACTATAAGTTCCCTGTGGAGAGGAACCAAGTTCAGTCTTATTCATTCCTGTAGAGTAATATATATTGTTCAACACAGTGTCTAAGGTATGATGAACCTATAAAAAAAAGATTGCAAAATAAATGAATAAAAAATTACCCAATGTAATAATGAAAGCTGAACCTAGGCCAACTTCCTAGCTTCATGGTGGACTTAGCTGATGAGGGATTTCCTAGGGAAATAAGAATCTGGTGATTCTTATTGGTGCTGGTAGATGTGGTTCCTTGTAAGGCCCTCTTCCAGTCTTGTGGTACTGCTTTCCTGCTGTACCCTCACAAAGCAGAAAGGGAACTCTTGTCTTTCCCTCTTCCTAAAAGGGTTAAAATCCCATCATGAGGGCTCCATCTTCACAACCTCATCTAAACCCAGTGATCATCTAAAAGTCCCACCATTGAATGTGTCACATTGGAGGTTAGGGGCTTTAACTTATGAAAATACTGAGGAACACAAACATTTAATTTAGAGTCCTTAGAGAACTTTTCTTGGGAAGAGCAAACCAATTAATTGCTTGTGGGTCAATGAAAACAATAGTTCCTCCCTGGTCTGCTGGGGCCTATCTGTTTTCTCAAAATAAGCAAGGGTGGAGGGAGTACAGGGCAGAGAAACAAGAGTAAATGAAAACTTTTGGGAGAGGCAACTATGACAAATTGGAAGGTTGGAAGAAATAGTGGCACAAAAAGAAAGCAACATCAAGAAATATATGATGTTCAGTGTATTATTGGCAACAAACTTAAAAACCATATGATATAAAATAATAAAGATTCCTTTCTCTTAAATTTTATGAAAGTTTTTTTTCAAACTCTTCATGCCTGTATTCATCATTGGAGCCACTTTCTGGGTCTTCTCACACAGTTTTCCATAGTCTATCATCTTTTATTCCTATATTGCTAAAAAATCTAGCACTTACAATTCATATTTCATGAAGCCACTGGAAATTTACAACCACCACCCCCTTGCACAATCCCATTGCAAATCAAAATCTCTAAACTTCACTTACAAGTGTGTGTGTGTGTGTGTGTGTGTGATTTCTGCACCATAATTATTTATAGTACCATTTTGATCAACTAGTGATCTTTGAAAGGCTGGTGATACCCAGAGCTCAGATTTGTGAAATTCTAACTCCAGGAATTAATTTCTATTAATTTCTTTACTTTCCTTTTAACAAATTCTATCAAATGATCTTACCAATCCCAAAATAGTATTTAGTTCCTTTGAGGATTTTATCAAGTCACCAAATAGCATTTTGTTACTCAGTAATAGTTATTTTTTAAAATTTATTTATATATAAATTTCACAACATTGTAATCTCGAGGATTTCCCCCCCCTTCCCCTTCCTTCCCCTCCTTTCCCTCCTGCTCATAGTTGTGCACTTCATTTTGGTGCTTAGTTTGTTTTGACTTTCCTCAAGGCTTTTGTTTATTTTTTTTCACTATATCCCATATATTAGTGAAACCATTTGGTTTCTGCCTTTTTCTTTATGGCTTGTTTCTGCTAATATGATTTCTTCTAAATACATCCATGTTGTTATGAAATCGTTGAATTTGTCATTTTTAATTGATGAGTAATATTCCATCGTGTATATGTACCACATTTTTTTCATCCAATCATCTGTTTGGGGGCATTTATGTTGTTTCCATGACCTTGCAATTATAAATTGTGCTGCAGTAAACATCCGGGCACAGGTGTCCTTTTGTACCCATATTGAGGTCTCTTTTGGGTAGATTCCCAAAAAGAGCAATTGCTGGGTCAAATGGTAGTTCCATTTTCATTAGGTTGTGGGTCCTCCACACCCCTTTCCATAGTGGTTGAACGAGTTTACATTCCCACCAGCAGTGTAGTAGTGTTCCTTTCTCTCCACATCCTCGTCAGCAATTCTTGTTGCCTGTTCTTTGGAAATAGTTATTTATTAAATGACTTGTGATTACAAGCTTATCTAATGCCATGCCCTTTTTCCTGAAGGATCATTTTGGGGATGTGCTTCCCCAACTGTTACTTTATGATACACTTCTTTCCTTCCTGAAAGATTGATGTTGGAACACTACGGATGCTTTGAGATCTTTCAGAAGGCAGCTTTTGTCAAGGGATTTAGCTTCTCTGATGTGTCATGTCTTATCACTGCTGGGTTTCTGGTCTTAAAAAATAGGTTTATAATTAATAGATGCAAGGGAGATCAACCTGAGCCAGAGAACTTTATCTTTAGGGAACATTGTTGGACAATGCAAAACTATAGAAATTAAGTGCTGAAGTTCCAGGTATTATCTCTATCTTGGTATGACATAACATAAGGTTCTCACAGCAAGTTGAATACATGGATTTTGCCTCCACTCTAAGAAATTCTCCATGATACTAGCTGGGTGTCCAACAATTCAACTCAATTTTGACACTCTCTACCCAGTGACAGTATCAAAAACCCATAGGTTAAGGACTCAATATTTCAAAACTGCACGCTTCCCCCCACTCCTCCTCCCCACACTTCAGATGATAATAATAGCAAGTCTAGGCTATCAACTGTGCTTCTGACCTGCAGAATACAGATAGCTGGTTCCAAAATGATCCCCTCCTTGAGTTTGTTTAATTTAGTAGAGCAATTTACGGAACTTAGAGAAACATTTACTAACTAGATGACCAGTCTATTATCAAAGGTGATCATTCACTGACAGCCAAAAGGGAAGTATGGGAAGAAGAATGGAGCAGCCACATCACTCTCCCATCACTTCCATATGTTCTTCAGTCTGGATGTTCTCCAAACTTCATCCTTTCTGGATTTTATGGGGATTTATAAGCATAATTGATGAAATCATTTGCTATTGAACTCACTCTCGAGCCCCTCTCTCTTTCCCTGTAGGTCAGGAATAGGACTGAATATTCCATCCCTCTCATAACAAACTTGGTTCATCTGGTGAACAGTCCCCATCCTTAGGTGACTATGGGCATTCTAAAAGTTGCTTCATTAACATAACAAAAGACATCTTAAACATTCTGTTACAGGAGATTATTCAGGTTTCAGGAATTCTATGCCAGGAAGGGGAATAAAGACCAAATATATTTTTTATTATAAATCACAATATCACACATTGCTCATGAAATTTTTATTTTACTTAATCCTGTAAAGTCTCTTTCTATTGGAACATTATGGTTAGAATAACAACAATTACAATTTTCATGTATTTAGTACCTCCTTCTACTGAGTACTTATGTGTGGCAAGCATTAATCAATGAACTTTAAAGGTATTACCTTATTCATTTGGTTTTTCTAGCTTATTGTATTAGAATTTTAATTCATTTACTTTCAATCTGTTTTCCAGTAAGGTATTTTAATATTAGATATTTAATCCACAATATATTTAGGGATATGTTTGTTTTTAATTTGGTAACATTATATATAGAAAATATGATTTCATTTTATACCTTAATTAAAATTTATTGGAACTTTCTTTGCCAAAACAATCATCATGGACTTGAAAAGGAGATGCATCATGGACTTGAAAAGGAGATGCAGTGTTCATATATCTATATTGGATCAGATTTACTAAATTTGCTCTTCATCTCTTCCAAGTCATTTTATATGTCTGCTTGATCCTTCAGACCCTACTAAAACTATTTTAAAAAATATCCTGTGAATATGAATTAATCAACTTCTCTTTATAATTTAGTCATGTTAAGTACATAGAAGAATATAATTGTTGCATATATTTGATGAACTATCTTTTATGCTTACATATTATCATTGATTATTCTTAAAAATGCTTTGTTCTTAATTTTTATTTGGCCTGATATAAATATTGCTAGACATGGGAATTTGTTTCCCAGGATGACCATGACAAATTACTATAAACTGAATAGCTTAAACCAACAGAAATTTATTCTCTTACAATACTGTTGGCTAAATGATAGAAAACAAGGTGTTGGCAAGACTATGTTCCTTCCAGATCCTCTGGCCAGAGGATTCTTCTTGATGCTTTCAATTTCTGATAACCATAGGCATAGCACAGGTCTGTTCTCTGCAACTACATGGCTATCTTCCTATGTGTCTGTGTGTCTCTTCTCTTCTTATAAGGATACCAGTCGTATTAGACAAAGGGTCCATCTTACTCCAATATGACCTCATCTTAACTCATCTGCAATGATTATTTCCAAATAAGGTCATACGATATTGCCTAGGAGGCAAGAGAGCAAAGCTTTTTTTTTTCCCCCTGCATAGACTTCTAAATCAAAACTGACTTCCTGTGACTACTTTATGAAGCAGCTGTGTAGGAATCTGTTGCCTTTAGGTAAACTAGCTTTTCAATCCCCACTAATGATCAAGAAGTCAGATGAAGAAGATTTAAACAATTGGTATCTAAACTTTTCCAACCCATAATGCTTATTTAGGAATGAGGGTAGTGATTAAGCCCCAGCATTGTCCCTCCTCTGTGTATAGACAACATCAACATATCTTTAGGTCAAGACAACTTAGGTATCTGGAAAATGTAAGCCTACAGAAAACCAGAAATCACCCTCCTCCCCACCAATAATTATTTTTTGAGTTCAATGACCTACTGTCCTTACCTATATAAACTAAACTCAAATTTGTTCTTATTATAGCAGTTCTCACAGAATAAAATCTGTCAGACTGTTTCTTGGGTTCAATTCTTCGTTTTGATTACCTAAAAAATTTTTTTCTCTTATTGAGACTTTTATTTATCGTCATATTCTGAAGTACTGGGGACTTAATAGTCAACATATCATTTTGGGGGGCAAAATTCAACTCAAAATCGTATGTTTATTTTTGACTTCTATTGGGCAGGTATATCATAACCTTAATTTTTATTTTCAAACTTTCTTTGTTGTTTTAGTTTTGGCATATCTCTTATAAACTTTCTTTTATTTAATCTAATAGTCTTTAAATAGATAATGTTTACTTTTTTATTTTTTAAAAAATTTTTACATTGATGGCGCATGCACACACACACACACATATTATATCACTGTATACCCTGATGTTTTCCCACCACCTTGTCACTCATGAACCATCATCTTAATCTCTTGTGCCCACCCCTTCCCCAATATTAACCTCCACCCCTCTCTCTTGCTCTATGCTTCAGTTCTGCTGACTGACAGTTTGTTAGTTTTAAGCTTTACTTATCCTTTTGTTTGTTTGTTTTCCCTACATCCCACAGATAAGTGAGGCTATCAGTATTTCTTTTTTTCTTTCTGGCTTATATCCACTAGCATGATTCCTTCTAAGTCCATCCAGGTTATCACAAATGCATCAAATTTGTCTTTTTTGGTTGCTGGATAATATCCCATTGTGTTTACACTTGTTATAATGATTAATATATTTTAAGTTATTTCTGCCATATCTTATTGTCTATCTACTACTCTCTTTCTTTGCTTCCTTCCTCATTTGTAGCTATCTTAACATAGAATCCCCTCAGAAGTAGGATCTGAGATAAGGGCTTGTGTGAAGCTTGTTTGTTTGAGGAAATGGTTCAAGAAATAAGAGTAAAGGGTGCATGAAGAGTGAAAGAGGGATGAGAAGAAAATCAATCATCACCGCTGGCAAAGGCGATCCATCCCGCTCGAAGTCCTTGGAAGGAGGTATATTGATTGTGTCTCAGTTTTGTCCAGAGATATTAATATTGTTTATTTTAATGTGGCTATGTCATTCAAATTTTCTCTTCCCTTTACCATGTCACATGTTTGGAGCAAAGAATATCACTCGCAGTATGAACCTACAGCATCGTCTTGACTCTGTCATTTTAACTTTCACATAATTCTACAGATACTTTATCATCTTCATTTGAGAAATGAAGAAATTGAGGCTTAGAGAGGTATGAAGTAACTTGCCAGAAGTCACAGAGCTAAAGCAAAGGAGCCAAAATTCTGTTCTATTTGATCCCATGCCAATCCTCATAACCATAAGCTGTACCACTTTATATGGTGCTGACGCTAACCCATATTTATATGAGTTTCAGTGTCACCTCTTGTCTCAGCCTCATTGGTCTTCAATGAGGCTTTAAGCAACTCTTCCATGAAAAACAATAGTAACCGAACTACTAGACACCAAGCTACCAATGGTCTCTATATGGAGCATTCGATAAATACAAGTATTCTGGTCAGATTTTCTGAAAATTTTAAGAGATTTCATAAACCTTTATTCAAAGAAGGGTTTGGTTTGTTGGTTGGTTGGTTGGTCCACAGTTCTATCTACTCCTCAGAGAGTGTGGGTTACTAAGTAGATCAGGTAATTATCAACTAAGTTAGGGGCTACTGAGATTGAGAAATTAGCCATGTATATTTTTCTTGTGCAGACTCACAAGAAAAGAATGTGAGGTATTTTCCCCTCTTCCTCTCCAGAGGCCTGTGTGTCTTGGAGAGCTGGGTTTTTCTTGCCCCCGGGAAAGTTAGAGGCCCTTCTTAGGTTGTCTAAGGTGCTGCAGACTTAACACTAATTGTCAGAGATGAACAGGGCTGGGGACTGTGCCCAGGGCCCAGAGGTGACCAAGGGCTGGCAGCCCCCTTGAGGGCTGGGCCTCTACCAATTAAGCACCAGGAGGCAGCAGGGCCTTCGGAGAGTAGGTGGGAGGAGAGACAATTGGAGACTGGGCACTTGCCCTGTGGCCTTGGTTTTGGAGAGGATGCTGTGAGCCTTTAACTGGTCTAGCAGGGCTTAGACGACAGGAACAACTAACAGGAACCATCACAGGTCTGATGATCTTTTCCAGAGTTCTGGAATTCCAAAGACCTCAGAGTTCTGCATGGGAAGAAAGTAAGGGGCCCTGAAAAGTGGCAAGGATTAGATTTTCAGAGATTCTGGTAGGTGGGGTCTAAGTAGTATTTAAGTTAATTTAGAAAATTCATGAAATGTGTCACGGCACACATTCCCAAGTGCCGTGGAACAATTTATATCAGTTACGCTGATAATGACCAAATCCTGCAGGGAATATTTCTAAAATGTTTGGTAAAACACGTTTTACTTTTTAAAAAATCCTTTGGAAATGGTTGATCAATAACTAACAGGATATAACCATTCCAAGCCCTTCTTCTGGTAAAAATATACTCTATCCCTGGTAATTTAAATTCCAAATTACCTCCAGATGAGGCTTTAGAAACACTCTGTGATTAAATCCACACCAAATGGAGTTTCTGTGGGAACCTTCAGTAACTCTGAGGATGACCTTTGAATTGAAGGCCCAGGATCTGGATTGGGCTACAAATGTGACTTGGGGCTGTGGAAACCTCCATATGCATGACTCAGCCTCAGGCCCAGGGGCCCTGGACCCTTGCCCAGAGCTAAATGTTCATCTGGAAGAACCCTAGGAGGAGAGCACTGGAAAATGTCTCTGGAATCCCATGACCCTTTCTCACCTACCCTTATTAGACCAAAAAAGCAGAAGCTCAGGGCTGAGAGTAGGGGGGTTGTCATTGGTGGGAAGCTGGGCATGGGGGTGGGAAGGAACCACTGTGTGCATCAGTGTCTGCATTTTTGTGTGTGTGTGTGTATGTGTCTGGGCCTATGATTCTCTCTCTCTCTCTCTTTCACTTTCTCTGTATGTGAGTGTATGTGTGTGTGTGTGTGTGTGTGTGTGTAGAGCATGCACAACCAGACATCTGTTGTGGAGGGAGGAGTTGAAGAATGCAGTTGATTCCAGTCTTGGTTTATTAAGAGAAGATGACCACAGCCCCTTGGCCACATATAGATAGATCACCTATAGCTCAGCAGGTATGGCTGTAGTCTTGTTTGAAGGCAAGGAAGACATGTAAGGGCGGGACTCCCACCACTGTTTTGATGACAGGGAAGGACAAAGAAGAAAGAGGAAGGAGGGTGATTGATGAGCCAGCTAGAAGGGGAAACCTGGAGCAACTGGAAAAGTCAAACTCCAAATTTCAGTGCTCTCAAATACAATCAATTGCCAGCAGAGGACTGGGCTTCTCCATCATGGTGTGCTCATGCAACCAGGCCAGGTACTAATGAACCCTCACACTTTCCCCTTTTCTTCCCTATCCTGCTATAGGAAACTCCCTCCCACACCAGGGAATGTAGGATGAAAGACTTAGCCAATGCCTGCTTTGGTTAGGCATCTGGCTGGAAGTGTATTGTTCCAAACAGGTTGAAGAGTGTCAGAGCTGAGACAGAACTCATAAATGCTGAATGAAGGGGTGAGTGTTATCCTGAGAGTCCTCTCCCTCTGAATCACACTCCCTCTACATTCAGAAACATGCACACATACACAACACATTCCTTAGCCCCCTTATAGAAGACCATAACCAGATAGCAGAGGTTTCCACATAACAGTAGTCTTGGTTTGTGATACACAAAACAACAACAAAATTGTAGACCTATTTAGTCCTAGTTAGTAATTCTTTTTTTTTTTTTTTTTTTTTTTTGAGACTTGGTCTTGCTATGTTGCCTGGGGTAGTCTGGAACCTGCAGGCTCAAGTGATTCCTAGCCTCAGCCTCCCAATCCGGGGATTAAAGGCATGAAGCACAGTGCCTGGCTTTGAGTTAGTCATTTTTTTTACACCTCTCTCTGCTTTATTGAGATGGAAAAAGTACCTAATTAGCATCAGTGAAGAGCTTGAGTTTTGGAATCTGACAGTTTATAATTAAACTTCCATTCATTATCTCTGACACTGAATGAGCCACTGGAACCTCACTAAGCTATAACTTCTTCATCCGAAAGATAGGATAATAGTATTTACCTCATTGACTGTGATGTGGACTAAATGAGGCAGTGAGACATGCATAGTATTTGGTACCCAATAATGAATCAATGATTGGATGCTACAATTACTTTGTCATAATTATGGTAGCAACAAAACAAACCAGACTACTGAAGACCACAAAGAGCAAGGGAACTCAATCCTGTGTAGTAACCAGGATTTGGCATCTGTGTCGCTGCCAAAAGTGTGGAGGGGTGGATGCCAAAACCAGGGCAAAAGAGGGGGTGAGAGCAGCTAACTGGCTTGGAAGAGGGAGGGCAAGGTCAGCACATCCTCATCGTGAGGTGGCATGTTCTGTGATTGATCCAGATAAATGTCTCTAGCCTCTGCCTCTTCTGTTCTCAAAGTTTTAATGGGGCACATGGAGTTCTGGGCACTGACATAGAGAGGACAAATAGAATTCAAAATCAGGGCTGGAAGCCAACACTGGGAGGGGGAACAAAGGCGAGAGAGGGGGGTGGGAAGCAACTTGACACCAGGTTCCAGAACATGTCTGCTCTTTGTCCCTATCACCTGTCAGCTGGTAATTCTGCACGTCACCAGTGCAATGAAGTAGGACCAGCCCAGAGTGAAGACCTTGTTGCTGACCATCCCTGGCTCTGTCAGCACCAGTAAGTCTCAAGGGTGGTGCATCATTAATGGATTTATTGTCTTGATTAATGAAAAAGATTCACAAGCATTATTTAAAAGTATATTAAAACAATGCAGAAAAAGTATGACAGTATGGAATTTTCAGAATCTATGTTACACAAATCCACAAACATACATAAATGTTTTATATGGAAGTTTTCAGACATACATAACAGTAGCAAAAACAGCACGTTAAACCCCCACTCAAAACTTACCTCAGCATTATATGCATGAGAGTCCCATGAGATATTAAAACATAATTTTTAATATCTTTCAAATATGTCAGTGACCTCCAGTAACTCCATAATGCAGATGTGTTAAGTCTTCTGATATCCAGTTCATTCCCTAGCTGCCTGGTGCAGAATTCTGGAAAAAAAAAAATAAAACAAACCTTGAAGAGTTAATTATCTTGTCCCAAATCATACAAGTCATACAAGTGTCCGAAAGACTACAGATGTTCCCTACGAGTTGACAGAAATAACAGATAAAAGCTAATGTTTACTGAGCACTTACTACATGCTAGTCACTCTTCCAGATGCTCTACCTGTATTACCTCACTGAATTATCATACCAAATCTGCACTGTATATCTATTCCTGTTTCCTTTGTTCCTGTTTTAAAAAATAAAGTTTTTTTATTTAAAAAATAAAGTTTTTTTTAAAAAAACTGGACATTAAAGCAGTTAATTCACTTGTTCACAGTTATTACTTAGCGGCAGAGTCAAGATTTAGGCCAATGTTTCCTGATTCCAGAGCCTCTCTTCTTAACCAGTACACCAGAGGATTTCTAAAGCAAGAGAGATTTAAAGCAAAGCCAGACATGAGCAAAATGATTCCTTCTGGGAAAGGTGATGTGCAGAGGCAGTCCCTTGATGGTAAACATCAACTGCAGGACAGGTAACCATGCTAAGTGCTTCCTTGCCAAGTTGCAGGCTTCGCTAGGAAGAGCATTTGCATTCTTCCTGAATGAGGAGCCATCCTGGTTTCCTCAGTTTCCGGTTTGAGGGGATTCTGTGTTTTGGAAAAAATATCATATATGTAAACGTATTTTAACACAGGCACTATCTCAGGTTAGACCCAGCCTGGCTATAAAAGTCAGGGGACATGGGGCTCCCACTGTGTGTCCTCACAGGACCTGGTGGCACTCAGAGGTCACAGCAATTTTTTGTGTAAAAATACACACTACCCAGCTCTGGTTTCTGAAGGGGCCTGGGTCCCCAGGAAGCAGCTGCATTCTGGCATCTCCAGGGCCACACTCTTTGGCAGGATCTCCCAGGGCCCCGCCTATGTGTTCTCAAATGCTGTGTCTTTGGAATTAAAAATAACCCTCCTTTCAGTTTTGCTGGCTCCCCCTTCCCTCGGTACTTTCCTTCTCCTAGGCTGGACTATTTTCAGTCTTTGACTGATACCATTATCCACTATATTCACACCTGCCCAGCTTGCCACCCTCCATCATGATCCCTTGAGAAAACAAAACAAAAAAAAAAAAAAGAAAGAAAGAATTTGCATTGTCTACCAGGTAGGAATTACAAAATCTCCCTGGAATAGCTTGCTGATGCCACCAAAATAGCAACAGCCATCTTAAGATAAAGTGACAGATTATTCAAGGACTTAATATTTAAGGACTATATAAATGTAAGTTCCTCCACAGTGCGAGGTGGGTGCCACAAGGCCTAACATCCCCAAATCTGTTTAGAGTTTAAAATTCCACTGTTGTGTGCTATTTGCATATTAGAAGGGCTATTTTAGATGAGATAAGGGAAAATTTTTTTGTTAACTGTTTTTAAGAAAACTTAGGGATTGATTTACTGAAATGATGTTTTGAGACTGCACTGGCACTGCTGGCTTTTTTAATTAGAGATAGCAACTATTTGCTTATACTCCCCCTTCCTCAATTACTCTTAGGCTTTAAAATGTTAATTGTCTCTCAGGTTTGTTTGTCTTCTTTGGAATTCAACAGGCCCTCACCCTGTGTCCCTATAAATACCCCTTTCTTTTGTTAATAAAGTTGTCTCATGGTTCATACTTCCATTTAACCCCTGGCTGTGGCTGGGCAATCTCTTCTGGTTGATTCATTTCTCTACCTTGCATCTGGCAGTCAACATTCCACTATTAGAAAATTCACATAGAAAGTTGTGTGCCCAAAGTCTCATGTTAGAATAGTTGGGAAAGTTGGTGCTGGTGATTAAAGATTTTCCTAGGTTGGTAGAAAGGGTTGTAATTTAAAAATCTAACAGATAAAGGGCTCACTTCCATTCACAGGTAGGTGTCATCTTTATAGATGAGGCCTCAGAGGTTGGAAGCCAACTGTAGAGGTAGCAGTGATTACAATTCATTGCTTCTCTCATTACCACCAGTCAGTAATAAGTTAAGTGTTTAACTTCCCAGGACCCCAAGGGAGAGAGCAGGTGTCTTGGGGATAGGACTCCCACCTCTGGAAATCTGTGGGAAGGAGGCTGTGAGGGCTTAGAGGCCAAAGACATACCTGGCCTGTCAGTTTCCTGAAACCTGTTGCTTCACAGACAATAGAAAAATGATCCTGGAGCTGAGATCCTTCATTTGGGATGACAAAGTGGATTCACCTGGAATTCCAATTGTTTAATGCTGCTGCCTGGAGCGCTGTGTTGAGAAATACACGGGCGAGATTGTTGATATATGCCATTGGCACCAGATTAGACTTGATGAGATGTGTTTCAAGTGTTTGCACACTCAGAACCCCGAAATAATGGTAGGGAGTGACCTGCAGGGTAGGGGGTGGAGACAGGAGATACAGCTCAACGAGCCAGGCCCTGCTTGTATTGATAGCAAAACAACTGCTCAGACAATACGCTGCCTGGCTGAGGATGCAGAACCTATCATAGTCAACTTTCTCGCCTGGAAAATGAAGTCACTGTGCTTACCCAATGCCCATTAGAAGCCTATGAGATAACTGGGAAATGCTTTTAGGAAGGAGTCACGGATCCCAGAGAACAGCAGGAACTTCGCAGCCAGGCCCCTCTTTGGTCACTGATATTTCCAGAGACGTGTGGAGGAGGGTTGGGATGTGCACATAGGTTACAGATACTCTAACCCCTTAGGTGCAAGTAACCCCTGGAAACTAACAGGCCGGCTTCCTATGCACTCAGAACCCAGAGAGTTTCTACAACTCAGAATAATGAGGAAGAATTACAGAGATCCCTGCTTTTTAAAGTTCGAGTTACAAACTTTCCTACAGACCTAGGTCACCATCTGTTGTCGCAAACCCCAGAATTCCGAAGACAACTTCTGCCTCCACGACAAAAGTCGTAAAATGAGGGGGCAGTGGTGCTTTGCGGCAGTGGCCGAAGAACTGTGCCTGAGGCGCGAGGTCTCTGCTCTCGTTCCCGGGGCCGCTCCTGCCGCTGTGTATGTATGTGCGCCGGCCTTGCCCTGTCAGTGTCGTGTTGGTTTTATGTGTTATTTGGTGTGGTGTGGTGTGGTGTGGTAGGCCGGCTTGGGGGGGTCACGGAACGCTCATTTTTCCTCACAAATGAGTGGCAATGGCTTGTTCTCTATGCTGCATTTGCGCTTAGAAAAACTTTCTTCAGGCCACCCAGGGGACCTGTGCTCTTAGATGGAGAAGACAGCTCCCAAGGTCTCCAAAATGTGACGTCCTCATGAAAAAACCAGGAGGCCGAGCAGCCGTGGTCTTCCCCGCAGATGCCCTCCTCTCAGCCCGGCGCCTGTAACTCACTGCCTCTGTGGCCTCTCTTGCTGTCCTAGCATGTGCTACCCAAGCTAACTGCTTGGCCTTCCACTCCTGTGTGGCCTGACCAGTTGACCTCAGCTCCTTTTTTATTATAAAAACGGCCAGAACTTCTCGACTTTACTCGGTGCTTCTGTCCCGCTGCTGCTGCTGCGGAAGGCTTGCCCATCTTTCCTGAGAAACTCTGCTTCCCGGGTGTCTTCCACCCCTCAGAATTGTTCAGCTCTTCCCTCCAAGGACACAGTCTCATTGCTTTGCCCCAGGGCCCTTTGCAGGTGCTTCCATCAGCTCTGTTTCCTTCACTGCCAAACACAGCACATTCCTGACTTGGCAAGGTTGGTTGGTTGGTTAGTTGATTATTGCAAAAGCTATCTCCACCTTCCACCCCCACAGCCCTTCTTTTGCCTTTGGCGCCAGCACAAAGGGCTACTTATCACCAAGCTCTCACCTTGGCTAGCCCTGGAGTCTTCCCTCAGCCCACAGACTGCTCACCTGCCTTTCCCCCAGGTTCTCAGGGAACTTCAGGTGCCCAGGTGTTCCCTAAATCTGAGTGTGACTCACCTCAGAAACTAGCCCTTCGCATGAAGGGACCTCCACTTGTCACACATGTTTCTTGTGTTAAGTAACAATAGTAATAGTTCTCTCACTGGGTTATTGCAAAGACAAAATTTGATAATAAATGTGAAGCACTTAGTATAGTGTTGGAAGTATTAAATGCTCAGTAGATAATTGTTGCTAGCTATGCCAAAGACTAGACATGGTGATAGGACTTGGTGATGACATTTGCTGGTGGGGATGTGTGGTATCTACAGTTGTTAATATGAGAAGTGATAGACAGTAAACCAGTTATTACCTCAAAAAAAAAAACAAAAACAAAAACAAAAAAACCTCTGATTATGGTCAACTCAGTACCTCACTAGGCAGTCAAGTTCCTGTTGGACAACACTTTAGTTTTTAGCAAGTTATTTTAGACCTCTCAACAACATTATGCTGTACTCTATGGTACAGAAGAGGAAACTGAGGCAGAGAGAACTAAGGTGCCCAAGGTCGCAGAGTTGGAAAGTGGCAACACCAGGAATTGATAAGTCAGATGACTTCTGAATTCCTGTGTTTCACACTTACACACAGCTACCTGTTACATTGATCTTAATTAAAAAGACATAAATCAATTCCTGCAATTAGAAGTGCTCTGAAGTAACACAGAACAGGCCTCACATTGATTTCATTAAGGTCCAGATGTAGCATTTTATTTATCTTTATTTCTCCAGTCATTAAAAAGTACTTAGGAATATCTAATATATGCTAGGCAAGATGTGTTGAGCCCCCATGGTGAGCAAGACAGCCATGGTCCCTACTCTCACATTGCTGCGGTGCTTTTGAACAACTGATAGCACCTAGACTCAGTAGGAACTGTGAGGGCTAGAGAGGGCTTCTTGGTCTCTTAAGAAAAGCCCACAAAGGTTGGCAGCTGCCATCCCTTCCCCAGAGGGGTAATGGCAGGAACACAGGATTCCACCAGAGGGTGCTGTTCCGTAGCCTGATGCAAGAGGGGTGATTTTTGAAGGACAGTATTGGTTGAGGTTGTTTGGGAAATCCTGGAGGGTTTCCTAGAGGACCCTGAAGCAAGGACCTCAGCCAAGTCCCCTGAGTCCAGCACATTAGTTTCACACAAATGCTGGGCCCTGGTTAAACTTACCTGGGAGACTTTGGATAATCCTGCTATCCCTATTGGTTTCCTGATGTGCCAACTCTGCACTGGCCCTACTCTCTCCTTGTCTGCCTTGAGAGTTCCCCTTTCCTGTACCCATCCCACCCTCCAGATCACACAGCCAGGACTGTGACAAAGGCCTGGTGGAAGAATACTGGCTTTGGATTTGGAGCAGTTTGGGGTAAAAGGCAGAATGATCCAATCTATTGTCTTTCTGAACCAAACTTAGGCATGGAGACATACCCAATGAGATAGGAATCTTGGACATTCCCTAGCCCAGGACTCTTACTTTTTTATTATGAGGACAGTATATTGCATATCAAACTGATTTCCCTAACATGGCTGCAGGGCTCTGTAGGGTCTGACCTGGAACCTTCCAGACCTCATGTACTCCCTTCTCCTCTTTGCCTGCTGCCCCAGTCACAGTAATCTCCTTGAGGATCCAGGTGCACACTAGACCTTTCCCTTGACAGGAAAACTCTTCCACCAGATCTCAGGGTGCCTATTCCTTTCTCTAAGTTCTTGTCAGATTTCCCCTCCTTGGAGATGTTTTCTCTAAACATCCTGTCTAAAATACTACCAAGTCTAGCCACTCTGGCTTAAGTCCTTCATAATTTTCTAAAGTGAAAAACATGACTCTTACGCAGAAGTAAAATAAACACATGTCAATGATTTGCTAAATCATTAATGAAGGAACCAGTAAGATTACTTAATGCTAGTTCCAAGAGCATTTGAAGAATTGTTTATGGCTATTGAAAAGAAAAACTACGATTTTTTAAGTTATATACAAACATGGCTCTGTCCTGAAGGATAATAAAACCATGATGTCAGAGGCAGTCTTTTCCACTGGCTAGAAATCTACAAGTTAACTTGTAACTTCCCAGGGCCTGGTTCTTATCAAATAGTAAATAGGTGAATTAAACACAAGTATGTTTGCTGGAGCATTAAATAATCTTTAGGTGGTCCTGTTAAATAAAGCCCATGTGTGACTTTGAAAGGGCACTCTGTTCTTTCTTTTCATCTAAGTCCTAGATAACTTTTTCTACTAGAATAAAAATTCCATAAAAGCCTAAACTGTTAATCTTGATCACCGTGTCTCCAGATTCATCAGTTTCAGTTACCAAGGAGGTCTTCAATATTTGTTGGATAGAAATTAAGCTCTCAAATACTCAGAAGTTATGATTAGAGAGTGAAAGTAGAATAGAATTTACCAGGGAATAAGAAAAGGGGTTGGGATGGGGTTGGGGGACAAGCAATTGTTAAATAGGATAGACTCTCATTCTAAGATGATTAAATAAGTTCTAGAAATGGATGGTGGGCGGTGGTGGTTGCACAACAATGTAACTGTGGTTAATGCCATTTTAACTATATGCTTGAAGCTGTTTAAATGCTAGATTTTGTTATGTGTACTTTATTTTACCACAACGAAAAAATTATAGTAGCTGCTTGTTGTTGAAGGTTTGTTCTATGCAGTCACTACTCTAAGTCTTGTATGTCTATTAAATCATAGCCTTCCTCACAACACTTCTATGCAATAAGCATTTGCACTATTCTGATAAGCAAAGATTTAGTAAAATTAAATAACTTGTCCAAAGCCACATACCTAGCCACATACCTAGGGCTTGGATTTAAGATCAGCCAGATTGTCTTTAATCATGGGGACATTTCTGACCCTGGTTTTCCATACTGTATGAGCTTCTAAGAAGCAACAATTCATCCTGTCTAAAGAAATCAAGAAAGTCCGCCACAGAACTCAAAGCCTGAAGACTACAGATTGCTTACCAGCTGCTTCTATCAGTGAAGGCACTCACAGGAGACTAGAAAGGGAGGGAGGGAGAGGCCATGTTTCTTTCTGACTCTGGTATAGCAGAATCACCAGTAACAGCAGAACTAACAGCAACAAGGATAGTGTCAACAGTGATAAAAATAATGATGGTGGTGGCAGCAGCAGTCATAGTTCCTGGGTAAGACCATATTATGCCAGGCATGGTGGTGCATGCTTGTAAGTGACAGCTTATGGAGTCATGCGGGGTCTGGAGATCGCGGTTTGAGTCGCGCCTGGGACAACACAGTGAGACCTAGTCCCAAAAAATAGCTGGGCATGGTGGCACATGCCTATAATCCTAGCTACTTGGGAAGCTGAAGCTGGGGATAGCTTGAGTTCATGGTACCATGGGCAAAAATAGCGAGACCTAGTCTCAGAAAAAAAAAAAAAGACCACATTCTTCTCTATATAAGCTTTATATAGACAACATTGTATTATACTCATCAAACTTGCTAAGACACTAGAATTTAATTATTCTAACTACCAAAAAGAAAATAGTTATGTAACATAATAGAGGTGCTAATTATCACTACAGTAACAATCATATTACAATATATAAATGTATCAAATTAATGCTGTCACCTTATGTTTACACAATGTTCTATGTCAAATACATCCAATAATTTTTTTAAGTTTATCAAAAAATAAATAAAAGTCATTCTAATGAGTCAAAAAAAAAGTCTTCTTGTAAAAGTTGGAATGTGAGCCAGATACTTCTCACAGGGATGCAGATTGACTTGCTCTCTGCTGTGACTGCTAGATTTCACATATTCCTGACCCTTACTCCCCAATGCTAGTGCCCCCACCTCCCCTGAGCCTCCAAAAGAAGTGTGTGTGTGTTGTAGGTGGGATCAGATGGGACCAGCATGCAGGAACAACCTTCACCTCCTTCTCTTGCCTTTAGGTCTTAGAGAAAATGAGTAGGCCTCATTCATTTAGAGGGCCTAGCAGCTATACAGAAAGAAGTTTTTTCTGGTGTCACCTTGCTCAGAATGTGAGCTGTGCCCCCTTCTGCCACAGCTGCTTAGTAAGGGTGACCTTACTTGCTTCTGGACCCCAGCGGGCAGGCCTGGTGGCAGCTCTTAAACACTTTATTAAACAGTGCTCTATACCTGGTCTAGCCCAGCTGCTCACCAGGCCATAGCTCCTTCCTGGGCCCAAGTCAGATGTAGATATTTGATCATGAAAGTGGGTTTTTTCTTCTCTTTCTGATCCAAGCCAGAGAGATGATTTAACATCAGATAATTCCAAATTGGAACTCTGAAAATATGTATTCTGCTACTGCAGCAGTTACATTGTACAGACCTGTCTCTAGAACATTAGTCAGGTCTAGCCTGTGGAGATTGAGGATATTCTTGACCTCAAGCACACATTTTAGAACAAAAAGCAAGGAACATGAGTCATGGCTTTACTTGCAGGGTGTATGGTATATCTGAGTGGACAGATAGGAGGGATGTTTATCAGGTGCCCAAACCAAAAAAGGCCAAGTGGCAGGTGTCTTCTTAGCTGCCCACAACATGGAAGGCTGCAACTCACCTCCTATTGGGCTCCTGACTAGTAAGGATTTACTGCCAGTATGGAAAGGCCCTATTTCTCCAGGGATCAAGGGAGAAACCATCAGAGCCCCCACAAAACTTTGAAAAGAGGAGGGGTTGACCAAGAAGTTTCCCTGAGGCAGAGTTAGTAAAATGAAATATTTGTGGGTCAAATCTTGCTTCCTGCTCTCGGGTACAATGGTTCTTTCTTTCAAATAAAATACTGAAACTGGGTGAAGACAAAGGTTATTGTCTCTATCAATTTTGTTTGCTTAAGAGGAGGCAAATCCAGGCCTCTGCACCCCATGGGGATCCTAGCTAAGTTACTTAGAGACTTGTTAACTCATCCCACAGAGCTGGAAGGGTACTTCGGGGAGGAGAGAACAGCAGGCCTCCATCTCTGCTCCAGACCCAAGACCAAGTGATATGGGTATTTAATTTTCCCAGGAGAGTTCATCTTAGAAATCACCTCTAGCCCAAAATCCACGACCTGGCTCCTTTACAAAGCCTCTATCCCTCAGGTTCCCGCTGGGGAAGCGGGGACATGTACATGTGAGCTCTCCTCTCAGAGAATAAGGACCTGGTGTGTTGGTGTGTCTTTCCTTCACCATGCTCTGCTTGGTAAGGGCTCTATAGCCCGTGAGGGAATGCACAGACCGGGTGCCCCAGTCCCTATAGCCCACTCTCTGGGTAAACGTTCTGAGTACACATTCCTCCACCTGCCTGGGTCCTCCTTAATCCCTTGGAAACTTAGTGGCAGTCATCAAGATTCTCTCTCAGAGAAGGAAATAAAGCCTGACTGAGATAGAGGTTTGTTGATTCTTGGGGGCAGGGATGAATGTTTTGAAAGTCAAGAGGTGAGTTCAGGATGAGTAGTGCTAACTCATAAGGGCCTGCTCCTGACTTAAAGCTCTGTTGTCACTGCCCTGAAATTCATATTAATTTTTTTTCTTTTTCTTTTTTTTTTTCAATCCCCTTGTCCTTTTCTCCCTCCCCACAATAATTTTCCTTTCCAACTTGTGTTCTACAAGTGAAGTCTCAAGGACACTGGGGCATGCTGATGAGCTGAGTAGATACCAGCAGTATGTGTCTGTGTTCCTTGAACTTTTATATAGAGAGAGCTTTGAAAGTACCCACAAACACAGAATTCCAGGGGGCTTGCCATGCTGGAGAATTCAGTGAGACTCAGTGTGAACACAAGGTAAGCATATGATGTCTACGACACTGAAAACCCCAACAGGCCACACTTTTCAATCACATTAGAATTTGCTTCCAATGCTGAACAAAGACCATAATGTTCTAAGCAGGAACATCCAAGGAACTCTGATGATCTGTTCTTATTCACATTACTTCCCTGTATTAGTCAACTACTGGTGCTGAAAATGAGCAATGATTCCATACACAAATTAAATACTCTTTTTAAAACTGGTATAACACAAAGACCAGTAAAATTGATAGTACCAGTTTAAATTTTAATTTATGTATTCTTAGATTATCACTAAGTAGCAAATAAAAACAGTCAAAAAACAATTTAAAAGACTAGCAAAGACAGTCAAAAGCTAGATACTGGAAAGAAAAAAACAATTTTATATTTTAGTTCCTTTAATTTCCCCCCCTGCTTTTTGAACAAGGGATACATATTTTCCTTTTACACAAGGCTTTGCAGCATTGTGACATCACTGCCTCTGGGGGCCATGTTGGGTCTGAAGCTTTCCTAGAACCCAGACACCCTTAGACAACGCCACCATTTCTAGTCCCTGGAGTAACACTGGGACTATGTTTCTGAGGTCCCTGTCTGTAGCCAGTTCCATCATTCTGGACACAGCCCGCAAGTGCCCCCTTTATTTATAAGGGGCAGAGTCTTTCTGAATCCCACAGCCAAGAATCCCTAACAGTACCAGATGAGACGACAACCCTGGAGAGGTATCTCTTCAATGCACCATAGCCAGTGAGTGGCAGGGTCAAGACCTAGTCTAATAATCCCTGGGTGCATGCCCCTTGTCCTCTTCCAGGCCTGGCCAGAGGCGCCCACGGCAATACCGCTCAATTCTTTTTCATTACTGCTTGCACATGCCATCCGCAGCTACTCTGGGCTGGTTGCCTCTCAGCAGGCTCTACCGCCTGTGTCTCCAGATCACAGATATTCATCCTGAGGGTTCCACATGGAAATGACAGAAAGGGAAGGACTAGGGACCCCAGACTATTGCCCCTTGCAAGAGGCTGTCCCAGCCTCCTTCCAGCCTGGAAGGCCTGGCTAGACAGTCTCAAAGTTGAATACTATAGCTCAGTCCTCTCTTAGAACATCAAGAGCCCTACCCGGTCTACCCCAGACCAGCCTTGTATTCCCTTGTGCTCTAGTGAAAGTTCAGTCTGTCTGAGGACAACCTGCCTGGTGGTTGCCTTGGAGAATGTAAAGAATGGTCACTACCTGTCCTCCAGGTCTGCCGGGGCTGGCTGTGAATTCCCGGACTACCCAGAGAGATTGGTTCTGGCCTGACTGGTCTCCCTTCATTCCTGCCTCAGGACTACAAGAGGAATCCTGATATAGTTCATAACATCCAAAAACCTGTATATCTGCCTTCTCTCCCTCCCCATACATAGTTCCTTTGTCTCCCTCAACTCACCTAACTTTTATAGTCACAAATGCAGCTGGCTCAAATCTGGCCCAGAGACAGTTTTATAGGTTCATTTCTCTCTACCAAGAAAAGCTAATAGTTCAGGAAATGCAAGCCTAGAAGGTAAAGTGATATCAACATAGAATATTGTGTTTTTGTTAAATGCTATGTGTGCACACATGTTTGTGTGTGTACACATGTGTGCTTATTCAAGGAACTCTCTTTTGACTAAGTCAAATTTCAGAGGTGTCAGTATCAGTCCCACTGGCAGAAGAGGCTGCTAAGGTACACAGACCCAGGCTTACCCAAGGTCCCCTGGCTAACGCAAATAGAATCAAGATAGAATCTCAGCTCCTGGCCCCTTCTGTACCACCTGTGCCCCCTCTGGGCTGCAGGTACAGTGCATGGCCAGGCACCTCCTTGAGTGACTCTGCATGAACCTGTGGGCACTGTGCTTCCAAGGGTCCCATGCTGGCAGCGGTGGAGGAGACGTGTTCTATGGTATAGCCCTGGCTGTGAAATCATCAAAAGCACTCCATTTGGGGCAACTTGAGAAAAATCATTTCATTTGGAAAACAAATACTTTAGATTAAGATCTAAATCATGACTTAATTCTTTCCCAGATGTCAGACAGCAGTTAAAATAACGCAATGTTTATAAAAATAAAGCCCAATCAACTATTTGAAGTGAGAAGACAAAAACCAAGTCAGTGTTTTTATTTGGGCTTTCCAGGTCCCTGTGTTGTCCGGAAGAATCCTAGGATAAAAAAGATGAGCCTTGGCATCAAGGACCTTGCCATTTTACTACTGCTCTGTTCCCCCTGCTAGAATAGGGCCTGATCTGAAACAGGTGCTCAGTGAATACAGGTGGGTGAATGAATGATTGACCTCCACTGAGATATCCAGATGGGTATGGAAGGGTTGCATGGGAGCAGTGCTTTTCCACTCGTGCTCCACCTTCAGAATCCAGTCTACATCTCAGAGAGCACTCTGAGTTTGGGGAGACTTTGCAGGTAGAGAACCTGAGGCTCAGTCTTGCTGAAGGTATTAGAAATATTATAAATTAATTTATAAACTATAACTTATAAATTCATAAAATCAGTAACCAGTGGGACTGGATCCAGGCTTTCTCCTGCCCCCAGTGACCCTGAGGTGGCACATGTTCACAGCACAAAACCTTCTTTATCTTCATGATAGTCATCTGCCTGTATTTAGCTAACTGCAATCTATGGGCTCTGCCCTACCCTGCACACCTCAGCTGCAGGTAGAACAACAGTCATAGTTTTGGAAGTGGTAAGGACAGAGTGTGTGTGTGTGTGTGTGTGTGTGTGTGTGTGTGTGTGTGTGTGCCTGAAGTCTGGGTTCCAAAGGCAGCTAAAAGTGAAAGGCCCATTAATTCACTAACTCATGCAAGTACCGCCCACAAGTGTATGCAGAGCACTTAAAATTCAGTAATTTTGAAGATAAATTAACATAATATTCATCTTTCTTTCTCAGTTCCTGATGCATAGTAGATTCTTAATCTATATTAGTTGAACAAATGTATTGAGTTTTTCACATGTAGCATGTTGAATAATATTAGAAAGAATAACCCAACATTGACTGTCCAAACAGCAATAATCCTACTGCACTTAGAGATTTCAAATTACTCCCCATACTTTGTCATATTTATCTTGCCCCAAGGAATAGGCAGACATCAATCCCATGTTAACAGGAAAAGAGCTAAAAAACACCAGTTACGTGATCTGCTGAAGGATTTCAGTCAGAGCTTGTGCACATCGGAGGCAGAGCTAAAAGTACATACCAGTGCCCTTAGCCCTTTGCAGCACCCTATACTTTGCTCCACCTCTCCTTTCTTCCAGTCACATTTGGTCAGGCCAAACTCCTGCAATAGAAAAGTTTCGAACAGACCAGAAAGGTCTCATTTTCTCATCCTTGCAGCAACCACTGCAGCAGCTCTCCCAGCATATCTCTAGAAAGAAATTTGGAAACTGATTTTAAAAGCAGCACCAGAAAGATATATTTCCAAAAGGATTATAATCCTGAAGACATTTCTGCATTTTCTTCTTCCTTTTTAATCAAGGAGCTGTTGCACAGGCACTGACTACTCTGTTGTTCTGTAACCTGTCTCTCAAGGCCATGCTGGTGGAGGTGCTCTGCCTAACTCAGGGTTCCAGTGGGGGCAAAGGGCCTACAGTTGTTAATCTGCTGCCCTGCTGGAATGTGAATTGACAACCCCAGAGGTTAGGGTAAGGATGGCTCTCTCTTGAGCTTACTCCCTGATGGTTAATATTACTGAGACAACTTTGGTAGTCCTGTGCCTGTGGATGGTCCAACGCACCCCCAGCCACCCCCAGGCACATTTGAGCCACCATGGAGCTAGAGTGGTAATTCAGTATTAAATATCTTTCTAAAATAGTCTCATTCAAATTTTATGAGCAAAGCAGCTGGGAAGAGCAGGCTGGTCTGGTCATCCTCCGAGCATGAGGGTGCAAAGGCTAGCTATCAGTGAAACCTACCCACAGGTGTAAAAGGCCCCTATCTCTCAGACCTCCCCAAGAGAGAACAAGTTCTTAGCTGACTAATTCAGACTGGACTGACGTAATTTTGTCCCAGACTCCCTGCTCTCCCCCACTCTCGCCTTGCTGCCCACCATAAAAAGCACAGGTTTCAGTCATTACAAGGTTTTTGTACAATGACCTCATTTTCCTGTAAGTCTTCCAAATCTAATACATGTCAAAGAATCTAATACATGGGCCAAGAATCATTCTAGCAAAGATGATGGTCTGTCAAAGAGTAGGAATTTTTGCCAAAGGAAAAAAAGAGGATGGTGAAGAATGAAAATGTAGAGGTATTGGTGGAGTAAATGTTGAAATTTATTGCCCCATGCAATACCCCCCTTTTACAGAGCCAGAAACCATCCCTCTCACTTATGTTTCAAGATTCTTTATGCATATTTCAGTAACAGCATTTATCCATGACCCCTTCAGTATACACCATTCACATGTCCAGGAGTCTCGTGGCCAGAACCTGGAGCAGGATGAGTGAGAGAGAGAGGTGAAAGGAGATGAAGGGACAGGAGCTCTGCTCCCAGGCCATCCATGGAAGAATCATCCATACCTAGGAGTATGTGAACCCTACCTGGTGAGCCAGTCAGGGATCCTACCTTGGAACTGGTTCCCTCCCTTCCCTCAGCCTAGTCTCTGGCTGACCAGGTGCCCCCTTCCTCTGTACCCCCTTCCTAACCAGGATCTGTCCATGCCTCCAGTTCCCTCTCCTCAAATTACAGGTGATGGTCACCTCCTGGGAACACCACAAAAGTTCTCATTTCTTGTCACTTGGAGATGTGCACTTTTCCATCTACTGTCTCTGGAATCAAACTCTTTGAAGACATTGATTGCTATAGTCACCTTCTAGACCTTTCAGTTTTCTGAAATGGTGTGTTCATATTATTCCACCATGATCTTTAGATTTTATTCACTGATGCTATTCTTTAAAGCACTTCAAAATTTTAAAAGATTTTTTATTCTAAGACTCCTGGTACAATTAGGGAACAGATTTTATTATTCTTTAGATTCAATTCTAAAGGGATTATCTAGGCCCCTTTAGTTCCCAGAGGAGGAAACCAAGTCCAGAGGGATAGATGGTTTTCCAAGGGCTCTCTAATGTATTCATAGTAGCTTTGGGTCTGCAGTGGGAAATCATCAGGGGAAATTTCTCTAAAATAAGTAAAATTTCCATGAAACACTTAGCAGCTCTATTCTTGTCCCTGACTTCTCTGTGGGGGTCAGGCATGGTGGGGGCAATTGGAAGCAAGTCTTCACTCTTGGCAGAGGACAGAGGTGGTTTCATTTCCCATGTGCTCTATGTCTTTATTGACAGTAGGCAGGCCCACCACCAACTTTCCCAAGACCCTTACATACACTCAGCACTGTGGTTATCTACTTAGCAAACTACTACATATGTCTGTTCTATCCTCCAACCATGAAAAACACACCTTCATAACAACCTGGAAGGCCAGCTGTGAATTTGAATCTCAGACTCTTTAGAGTTCTGCTATGTTCTGATAAACTGAGAAGGCCTGGCCTCCAGCCCTCTCCCCTATGTGTATCCAACCTCCATTCCTTGCCCTCCACCCTGTTCTGTATCAAGAAAGTTCTCACTAGCATCCAGACCCCTGCCAACAGCACATATTTGGTCACCCCCAAGACCTGTGAGTACCTAAGTCAACTCCCAGCATCCCCTTGGGAGTATGGATCTGAGAAAAAGGCCTATGTGAACTTTGAAAGAAGACTTGGGGACACCTGAGCAGAGAATTTCGAGACTCTAGGTACCTGGAGCAACATCTCATGAAGCGCATATAGGTTATCGTTAGGCACACCCCTTGACCCCAGGGACATTTTACCTCTTGGGAAATGGTGTGACTAGAGGAAAACCAGAAAATGTTTCTATAGTGTGAGGCCCACAACAAGGATCCCCACTTGCACAGAGGAAGGGGCACTGGTCATGTGACTTTAGGTACACATTTTTCCCTTAAGCATGAAAATAGAAATAATATTACCTTGTAATATTATACTTGTATAGCTTCTTTGGGGGTCAAATGAGAAGCTTTATATTAAGAATCTGGTATGGTATAGGTGCTCATTAAATTCATTTTCTTCTTTGCCTCTTATGACCTCAAGTCTTCCCTAGTCTTCCTTGCTTTACACCATCCCCCAACTTCTCCCACTCTTTGCATTCCCAGTTTCTTTTTTCTCTCTTAAAACCCCTGTGGGACTCAGCTTGGCACATCTGCCTACAGTAGCCCTCTCCTCCCCTCTTTGGCTGCAGGAGATTGACATGCCACTTTAAGTTCTTTTTCCATTTGGAAAGTATTCTTGGGTTTTTCTGATTTTAAGCAAAGGGAGATATTGCGGTCTACAGACTAGGTTAGAAACCTCATAGTACTCTTTCTCTTGCTAATGAAAAGTTTCAAAAAGCTCCTTTGGGTCCTGACCAAAACCTCTTGGCTTTTCCTTGGCAGAAATTGATTTCCTGTGAGATGTCAAAATATGCCACTGAGCAGAATTCACAGAGGTTTATGTTTCATTCTCCCCGGTTTTGAAAGGGATGAAAGATGCTTCCTTGTGTTGCACTCAGCAGAAATGCTCAGGCCTATATAACTTGCTCTCAGTCTGCTTGGACGAGTAGAAGGATTCGAGGCATTGTCAAGTTCAGATGTCAAAGCTCTCATTTCCTCTAAAAGTCACTTTCAGGGAAAGAATTCATTTCTTTTCTTTGCTTCTTATGACTTAAGCCTGTCTTCATGAATGCTGCTCCTGCTGCAGATGGGAATTTTCAGCCTTAGTTCCTATAAAACACAGCTGGACCAGGTCAGGCCCTCCACCAGCCTGGGTCCCAAATGGTCACTGTGTTTGCCTGAAGTCTTTGAATCATAGTCATTTAGAAAGAGACTCTCTTGTGTTGGTGTTAATGAAATCTTTCAAATCTTGCTCCTCCTACTGCATCAGGTTATTGAGGAATAAAGTTTAACATCAAGCTCCTCAAACATTTTTTTTGCAGTTTTGCAGTTTCATACTGTTGAGGATTAGGGTAGGAGATCCAGGATGGCTTATCTGGAAGGAGTGATCAGAAAATTACTGAAACACTTAAGTTGCTTTCCTTATACAAAAATTTTTTCATGGGTTGAATGAAGGCATATTTTCCTTCAACTTTAACCTAATTCTATTTTCCATCTCAAAATGCACTGACCTTTGAGATATAAGTGATAGCATAGAAGCAATTCACATTTATTCATACCTTATTTCCATTCATTTGCCAAAGTTCTAATAAGTCCCTACTCAGTACATAGCAGGCATCTGTTGGGAATATAGAAATTTACTTGGTTTGGTTCTGCAGTGATATAGATGAACATTAAAGGTGGAGACTGAGGGAAATTTCTGAAAAGGACACCCTTGCCACTCTGAAGTTCAGTTCTGAATATTAGAAACTGTGGATCCTTCAGGATTGCTTTGATCTCTTCCCACATCCCTAGTCCTGCAGTGCGCCTGACCAAGACAGGTGGCTTCCACCTCCTGCTCAGGTCCTTCCTGCACTGCCGGGAGCTTAGCACTCCTGTTCCCACCTATTCTCCTCAAACTACCCCAAAAGAAAGCCACGGTATATTCTTTAACTCACCGCAGTCTGCCTTCAAGAGGAACTCTGTCACTTCACATGTAGTATGAGAACTTGACAACAGAATGATTCCACTTTTCTACTCCTGATCTTTGTGTTATTGACAGACATTTATTTCTATCTATCTTATAAACTCCATGCTACATTGTTAATTTTGTTCCCACAATCAAATGTCTTTTAAAGGATTTAAATACTTTAAAATAATTATCATTTCCCGTATTGTTCCCTCTTCAGTTTATACCTATTTGCATTTGTGTCATTTTTTTTTTTTTCATTCCAGAGAACTTCCTTTAATATTATGGGAATAGTGGTTCTGTTGGGAATTATTTCAGGTTTTGTATGTCTGAAAAAGTTTTTATTTTTGTTTTGAAAAATAAAAGTTTTGCAAACAAACAAAAGGACAAGGAAAATTTAAAACTGTCAGTAGAACTGAACCATAAAGCAAGAGAGGTGGAGGTGGTAAAATCAGAAGATTACAAAGATTAAGTTGATGAAAAGTAAATAACACAATAATCATATATTATACATATTATTTTCATGTAATATATAGGGATATATATTTTACATATATCTTTCATTTCTTTCCATGTTCCTTGCACAGCAAATGTCCTCCCACTGGAAGTGTTGGTGGGAACAAAAACTTCTCAATTCTTATCCATTTCTTAGGCTGCAAAAGGAATAGTTCTGGTGAAGGCCAACATTGGGCCATATTTTGCTAGTGGGCACGGTTCAGCTATTAAATTAAAGATCAGCTTTTGTGAGGCAGACTCTCATGACTTCTTAGCTTCCCATTTCCATGTGGTAAATCTACTCAGGACAAGGTCTAACACTTACTGCTGTTATTCTCTTCTTTTCATAGTAGTTAAGTAAATGAGACAGGCTACTGGGGAACTAGTCTCTTAGTCAATTCTGTAGATATAGCTTTCCCTAGTCAAATTCTTAAATATCCAAGCGAAGAAGGGAATTCTGCTTTGGTTTCAACTCCTGTTCTCTCAACCAGTGATAAGAGCGAGCCCTTTGTTGGGGGTTATTGGTATTTTCCTGGTTAGGATAAAACTATTATTCTTAAGTCCATTTGCCTGGTGATTTTCTGATGACCAGAATCTCTGAGGCAAGAAGGACAAATAATGATTTGCATAACCAACTTCATACCCAACCCCCCATATACTTTATGTCATCGTTTCTAATAGAAATGTGGAATTACTTGGTATGGTTATACCCAATATGCATTTGTTTAGTTTCTTACTGTTACACATTTAACTTGTTTTCAAATTCTCACCATTATAAATAGGATTATCAAATATGTTTTCTTATTTCTGTCGTTTTGATGTCTGCCAACTAAATAATGGTGTCTACATCTAATTTTGAAATCTCACAGATACATTTCCTATAAGCATAGATGAGTAATCCAAAGATTTTGCTCTATTGTGTAGGAAGACCATTTTTAAGTATGAAAGTTAGAGAAAACAGATAAAATCTATTTTACTCTATTTTATAAAATACACAATTTTAAGTAAGACAAACATTTGAATTTATAGTAGAGTTTTAAAAATGTAAATTTCCTTAGTTCAGTGTGGCAAGGTTCATGTTATTCTTTTTAATTCTTCTCCTTTGTTGTAATATTTAGTAGTAAATGTTCCTGGAGACACTCCTAGTTTTAAGGTGTGATAACTGAGGATTTTAGAAAAGGTTGACAAGTAAACTCCTTTCATATGGTGTTCTTTTTTGCTATTTAATTTTCTGTAATAGATTTGCCTTCCCAGCTATCTCCTTAGGGTTTATCTAAGATGGCCCATGTTTACCCCTCAAACTCTTAAGCCTCCCGCTTCTCCGCTCCTTGGAGCAAACAGAAAGAGAATGACAGCCAGCAGCCCACTTCCCAGGCTCCAACACAGCACCAGACACTGAGCAGATACTTGCAAACATTTGTACAAGTATCTTTTATAGTGAACACTACCTTCAGCTGCAGACTGAGCTTTCCAGCAAGACTGTTCTCTAGTGACTAGATCCTGAGCTTTATCCTCGTTTTGTGTAATGGACTCAGTCTTTAGTTCTGAGACCACTTTGCCGAAACAGTGTAAAATGTCATCCAAATGTAAAATGTCATCCATTTTTTTGCTTGAACAAGAGCTATAGGGCACTATTTCAGGTGAGGGTTCTTACAGGAAATAATCCCCAAATTGACTATTTTGAGACTTTTGAAATAGCAGGTTGCCACGAAGGGGGATCTTTCTTCAGAGCTGAATTTTTCAAAGAAGGGGTATCAAGGGGGTCACCCCATTCTGTCCATTGAGCCAAGAATCATTTGCAGTCTGACCTGTGTGTACACCAAGGGACAGAGTCCCAGAGATCATGTCCCCACCAGAGCTAGGATTCCAAAGTTAACACTAGGGCAAAGTAGAAAAGGTGGCACAATGGTTAATAATGCATAAAGGGGGCAAAGAAAAGAGAGCATATTAGGCAAAGGCCCAAGACACTGGAGGCCTTCCATGAAGGGAATTGTCTTGCTAAGATAAAAGAAAGAATTATGTCACCAGGCTAACTAATCCGTTTCCTCTACTGTCTTCTCTGCCCTCTCTTAAGTGCTCTGTCTTGCTCTGGGCTTTCTCCCACTGTGATCCCTTTGACTTTTCCACTAGACTTTTTTCCTGACCTTTTGCTTGGCTTTTCTATATTCCACATGTAAGTGAGACCATCCAGTTTTCATCTTGCCCTTGAGATGGATTATTGAATCCATCTCAGGCCTTTGCCTCAGCTTGCAACCTTTACTGACCTGGGCTCACTCTTCCCAGAACCATGGTCCTCTGGCTCTTCTCCCTCACTCAAATGACAGCAGGGCCTGTTGGCTCTGTCTCTAACATGCTTCTCAGACCAATTCTTCTATTCGTCCCTCTCCCTCTCCCTTGGCACAGACTCATTCCCTCTGTCTGGTTAACTGCAATCTTCTCCACCTTAGCCTCCCTGACACCAGTCTCTCTTATCTCTGAATCAGTTATCACAGGGCTGCCATGATTCTTATAAAATCCCAAGTTTGACAATACCCATCCTGGCCCCTGGCTTTTAAATCTGCCATGGCTCAGGACTAAATCTTTAGCAGGCAGTCAGAATGTGCTCCCCAGTCATCACTTGAGTATCCTATGTTCAAATTTTCCACATTGGTTGCAGCTTGCTCAATATTCTCATCTGAGTTTGTTTTTTAAAAATCAATCCCCATAACATGTCAATGTTGTCCAGTCCAATGATTATTTTTCTTTATAGTTCTTTGCCCATATTCTTTAGCATAGATTTTCAAAACTGTATTATAGTTTCTCTACTCTACCCCTTAACATGTAATTAATATTTCTTCCATGATTTTTCAAAGTTCCTATACATAATTTGACTCCTTTCATCCTTCTAAAACTTTTGAATTCAAGATTAAACAAATAAGAGTTTGGAATGCATAAAATTCCTTAAGTAAACATACAGTCAGAAATACCTGCCCTTCACACAAATGCTTTCATGTACAGTTCAAAAGATATTATATGGACTAGGTTTAAACTCAAGAAGGTTAACTCTATAAATGATCAGAAATGCAGCTCCTTACTTGCCTGTCACCTCTCAGTGCCAGCATTTATAAATTAATAGACATGCTTCTCACATGATCATTGAATGTTTGTATTGTTTGGCAAGAGGGATCAAAAAAAAAATGTGCCCAGATAAACTCTAGAAGAAAGGACACTGTGACAACTTGGAACTCATTATGTAGTAGTGTTAAGTATATCCTACTGCCCACGTATACTTGGGCAGTAGGGGGTGCTCCATAGATTCTGTGGGGCCAAGGAGTTCGGTAAGGCTGGTGTTTTCACAGCCAAGCATTCTGTCTCTAATAGTGGTGCCAAAGTACTGCTCTTTAAAAAGAACACCTCTTCCTGATGTAATTTCAAAAATTTGGTATCTTTCTCCCAAACATCTGTATCTTCCTTTATATATAGTTCAGTCATCCAGACCTTTATGTTGTGAGCATATACATTCTCCAGCCTGGACTGGTGCTTGTCACAAATCTCACAATGTGATTTAGTGCTTCCTTTCTTTGGTGCTAAAATTACCAAGGAAATTCCTTTAAAGCCATATCTTGAAATTGTTAATCAGTTCCACCAGATCTGCTATTTCTTGAACTTTATCTGTACCAATCTTGTCTGAAAAGGTGACATGACTGTAGGTACTCAATGCAGGCTTGTTGAGTAAATGACTGACACCAAATGCATCCCCCCATGATGTAAAGAAGATTTTGTCATATGTGAATACCAATGCCCTTGAACTTTTTGTCATGACTTGACCATGACTGGGTTAATATGACTAAGGCTTAATCAGTGACCAGATTTTAGCCCTGGAGACTGGAAGGCAGAAATGCATTCTTTCTGCCATAACCACTAGACCACAGCTTGTCTGCAACAGTAGACTCTCTGAACCCAACTTCTCTCCTAATCGTGCTATCCCCCCGGGCCCATGTCAGAGAAACAAGATGCTATCATATATCAGGCATCTGGGTTTAGCAATTTAATGCTGGGTCATATACAGGGAATCATAACTTGTAAACAAACAGCAAGGCTGTTATTATTGTTTAAAGTTTTTACGGGGACCTTGCTAGACAGGAGCTGGCTCCATGTAGGCACATTTCCCTGACAACTCTTTTGCCAAAGATCATCCCACTGATGGTCAACATATTGAAGTTTCTAAATGAAGTTGTTCAGTCATAGGATTGCTATTCATCTGCATGGTAGTTTTCTCCCTGAGCTGTCGAATGTAACTTGTTGAGGCAAGGCCTAGCAGAATCACTGAATGTGCCCATCTTCTTTGCTCAGTTCTCTGCTTCCTTCTAGAAGCAGTCCTTCATGTCCTCATGCATGTTAGGGTTGCTGGTTGAGTTGCAGGGCAAAAAATGAAGGAAGTTAGGCTATAGACTATGCCATTTCATAACTTCATGTAGTAACAAGTTATGTTCACGCAATGAGCAATTGTTGAAAACCTAGTAAATACTCAACAATGCTATAATGATACAGTCATAGCACATGGCTTCAGGTCTCATGTACCCTGCCTTGCATTGGAATCAACTGATAGTTGAATAAGCAATTATAATCTGGTGAGGTATGCTGTGATGGGAGAAATATAGAGCACCCTACCTTTCATCCCCTTTCCTCTTTCATTGGAAAATATGCATCAGCAACGTCATATAGACAAGCTAACAAATACTATAGACACATGGCCCAAGTCTGATTGAGAACATTTGCTGACACCCTAGAAAACCTGTCTGTATCTCACTGATAAAAAGCATATCCTGCCACCCTGACTCCCATGATAACCACTTTCCTGCTTTTGAAATAATCATTCTTTATTCTTTGTTTTACCGCTTGTGATTGCATCACTAAAGAATATAGCTTAATTTTCCCTGTTCTATAAATGGAGTCAATTGTCTACATATTCTTTAGCATCTGACTTCTTTTGTTCAAACCTATTATTTGTGAGATTTGCCTTATTTTGTTTTAAACAATTGTGAGCTGGTCATTTTGATCACTGTATAATATTCCATATTATAAATGTAATATGATATAGATGAACATTTGTGTTCTTTCCAGTTTTTGCCTGTCATAAATGCTGCTGTTCTGAAATTCTTATTCTTGAGATCTGGTGCACACATGCATGAGCTTCTCTGTAACTGAGATTAGAATTGCTGGGTTATGTGGTAAGTATATATGTCTACTTTTACTGATTATTGTCAAGCAGATTTCAACAATGCAAGCATAACAATTTTATACTTCTTTCTCAATGTATACAAGTTTGTGTTGCTTTGCATTCTTGCCTATACTTGTCACTGTCAGTTTTTAAAAATTTTTGCTAATCTGTTTGTTTTGATATTTCATTGGGATTTTGCTTAATATATATTTCCCTAGTTACTAGTTATCATAGGCTGGGTTTTTTTTTTCTTTGCTTTTATTTTGTTTTGTTTTCTAATTACTTCCAGGCTGTTCAGATTTTTTTTCTGTGAAAATGTTATCTATTTTGCCAATTTTTCTATTAAGTTGTTCTTTTTCCTGATGATGCATAATTATTTTTGTATGCTAGATAGTAATGTTTTGGTGATCATCTGTGGCACATGTCTTCTCATATTTTTATCCTCTTTATGGTATCATTTTGTGAATCAGGTTCTAACTTTAATCACATTTATGACTTTTTTGTTTTCTGCACCTTTCACCTAGGCTAAGGAAGTTTTCTAACTTGAGCTCATAAACATTTTTGTATTATCTTCTAAACATTTTATAACTTTCTTTTTACTTTGCTTTTAATTTTGAACAACTATATACAAGAATTTGCAAAAGTAATACTTAAAGTTCTATGAATGCTTTCCTTAGTTTTCCCCAATGGTGAAAGCTTATGCAATCATTATACAATATAGAAACCTAAAAATTGATATTGGCAAATATTTTTAACTAGACTGTGTAATTATATGCAATCAACAGTTTTTACATGTGTGCATGTGTTCATGCAATTTGATCCTGTGTATGGATTTGCCTTCTGTTGTTTAGTGCTGCATCCACACAGAATTACTTTTGTATCTGGTATGTGATAGATTCAGATAATCATCTCCTCTCCACACATGATCAGTAATTCTTACATTGTTTATCGAGTTCTCTAATCAGATCCATGAACATAGAAGTTCTTTTGTTTGGGGCCTCACCCTATCTATCTCTTGATTGTTGATTGGTGTCCTTAGACTCTTCTGTAATAAATAGATGATCTAGAGAGTAAACAAGTTTTCTGAGTTCTGTGAGCTGCTCCAAGAGATATATCAAACCTGACAAACTAGTGACAGGAATCTTTACTTTATAGCCATTTTGTTAGAAGCACGTGTAATAACCTGGGTTTGTCATGAGTTCCTAACATTTTAGAGTGGGGTCACAGGAACTCAATTGATCAGAAGCATCAGTAATAGCCTGGGCTAGACTGAGGAATATGATTCTGGTTACATTGTAGTTCGTGCCAGAATTGAGTTGAATTCTCAGACCCCATGCTAGTACCCAAGAATTGTTGGTGTTAGGAAGCTTATTAACTTGTTTGGAACCCCACATAAACATACAACTGCATATGTGTTCTTTGACACACATACTGGAAATTGGTCTCATAAAAGTTTCTTTTTCACTGGGTCATATAGTAAATCTGTATTTAGGTTTTTAGAAAATTACCAAATGGTTTTCCAAACTAGCTTCCCACCTCAAAGTAATATTTGAGGATTTTGATTTCTCCATGTCTTTGTCAACATGTATTACTGTCTGTGTTTGATTATAGCCATTGTAGTGAGTATGAAATGGTATTTCATTATAGTTTTAATTTGCATTTCTGTAATGATTTTAAGCATCTTTCACATGCTCATTTTGCCATTTGGTATCTTCTGTGATCAGATATTTCTTCAAATCTTTTGCCCATTTTTAAATTTTGTTATTCTCTCCTGTTGAGTTTTGATAGTTCATATACAAGATTTGTTTCTGCATGCAAGTCTGTTACAGACTAATGGGTCAAATATTTGTATGTCCCTCTTTTCCTATGATGATATTAGGAGGTAAACCCTTTGGAAGGTGATTAGGTTATGAGAATAGAGTATTCATGAGTTAGTGACCTTATGTAAGATCTCCCAGAGAGCTCCCTTTCATCTACTATGTGAGAATACAAGAAAATAGCTATCTTGAGAACCTCGCTGCCATCCTGCTGCCATCCTGATCTTGGATTTTCAGCTACTGTAACTGTGAGAAATGTTTCCATTGTTTCTAAGTCACTCAGGAGAGTACTTTGTTACAGCAGTCTGAAGTGACAGAGTCCTTTGCCAGCTATTTGTTTTGCAGATATTTTTTTTCCTCAGTCTATACCTTATCTTTTACTATGAGTATGTGTGCCTTAGAACTTTATGAGCAGAATTCTTTGAGGCCTGAACAGAAACTACATTGCTCTGGGAATGGATTGTATTTGCTTCTGCCATTCAGCTGCAGCACTTGCATGATCCAAGATGGCTCCCCACCAAGTTTGCTTTCCAGCCAGAACTGCCATCTTTCAGAAACTCACCAAAATGACCAATGCAAAGGGAAGAGGAGCATCTACTCTATGTCCACTGTGCCTTTTAGAAAACATGAAGTTATTCCTTTGACCACATGCATGAGAATCTACAAGAAAGGTGGTGGTTGGACATCAAGGGATGGGCACTGTTCAAACAGGATGCCCTACACATGCTACCACAGCAAAACTGGAGGAGTTCACAGTGTGGTCCCACACTTGGCATTGCTGTAAACAGGCAGGTAAAGGGCAAGGTTCTTGCCAGAGAATTACTATTTGTATTGAACATGTTAAGCACTCTATGAGCCCAGACAGCTTCCTGAAATGGGTGAGAGAAAATGATGAGGGAAAAAGGAAGCCAAAGAAAAAGGTGCTTGGGTTCAGCTGAAGCACCAGCCTGCTCCACCCAGAGACACTCGCTTTCTGAGAACCCACAGAAGGAGCCTGAACTGCTGGAGTCCATTCCCTCTGAATGACTAGTGTGAACAAAAGTAAAAGACCTCTGGAATATATGTTGAAAAACTTGCTTTCCAATAAATAAAAGAAGGTAAACAGGAGATAGCATGTGTTTCTTGAATCTTCACAATAGGGGCATCTTCACAGTAATCTTGATGATGTTGTTCTGCATTTTTCCAGAGAGCCAGTAGCTAAGTTCCCAATCTTCATCTCTTTTCTTCTTTCCACAGAACTAACTTTGCTCCACGACCCAGCATCTAGAATTTTCTCATCCAACTATGTGGCATTCATCCCAATTTTCTGACCTCCCCAGTATTCTCTACGCAGGAAGGCTGCATATTGGCCCTGGGCCTCTCTGCCAGGGACAGTAGTTGGAGGGCAATGTCCTTGGTGGAATGCTCACTGCAGTGGTCAGTCAGGAAATGCCAGTGGCCTCGAGGCTGCTCACAAAAGCATTTCTTTCAGCTGGAACGGTGCCTGAATATGAAAATTATTGTCTTTTTTCCCTGGAAGTTTTTGCAGGAGTTTGAGAACCAGCTAAGTGGGAGAAATGTTTGATAGTTTCAATAGCAAAAATTCTCCTCTTGACTGAGTTCTCATTAACTGTGTCTGTATGCTTTGGGTTCACCCTATTTCACTCTTTTATATTATGCATACTCTATTTCGTGGATGATCAATGTCTCTCTAACTAGTGAAGATAAAATCTATTCAGTATTGAGCAAAAGGGTTAGAGAAGTTCACTTCATGAGGCATAGAAGGTACAGAAAAAATAAAGCTGGTAAAAAATGTAAAGCATGGAAGCCGGTAAAAATGTAAAGAAATCACTCTGCATCTGTACTGAGATAGTCACACCTTTTCTTCCCATTTTCAATGGACAAATTTCTTATTCCTAAAATCTGAGTCCATGGTCAACTTGCTTATCTCATAGAGAACCTCTAAAATTTCAAATGACTCATCACTCAGCATGCTAAGATCTGTCCTTGTACAGCTTTGGGACTGTGTACAGCTTTGGGACTGAAGCTACAGCATAGTATAGGAGACACACAAAAGAATTAGAGGCACTGTTCAGTAAAAAAAAAAAAAATACTTATGGGATATCTAACCTGTGATAGAAACTATTTCAGGCACCGTGAATAAAATATTCATTCCCCTCCTACAAAACAGTCATTTCCCTCTAGGGAAATGTGGTTTCCTGTCAGAAATAGTCCTGCCAACAAATAATTACATCAAGATATGCTAATGTTCTGCCAGAAGGATGACCACCTGGTTATGGGAGCTCCCCTACTCTACCACCCCCAGCCCTTGGAGATGTTGAGCAATGATTATAGGCAGGTTGGCAAAAAGGGTTGAGACACCAGCTTGCAAAATGTGAGAAACCATCTTAGTTCATGACTTGGGGAAGGATCCCAATATTTCAGTGTGATTAAGTGTGCTCTAGAGAAGGAGGAGAGGGTAGAGAGAAAGAGTTGGAAAGTGGTGTTTTGTTTGTCTGCATTGCTCTTCTACACTGACCCATTCTTCACCTCTCTCTGTCTTGCTCTTGCCCTGAAGACTGACCTATGTGAACTGTGTCACTTGGGCTCCAACTCTGGTGCCTTTCAGCTGCTTCAGTCAGTGGGAAGCCCCAGAGCAGAGGGAGGACAGCATAAGGTGAGGCAGTGACCCCTGCCATCACAACTCCCTCCCTGCCAGCCAGAGTGTTGACCCTGGATGCTGCTCTACCAGGCTACAGCTCCCACTAGGTAGCCCAACCTTTGTGTCTTCAACTCTTTCCAGGGTCTGGTAATACTGTTCTTCCCTCTGTCCTCTTAGAGCTAGATATAGACCTTGGACCTGTATGTTGATTCTCTTAACTCTACCATCCCCTCTGTAAACAGTGTCATCACTGAACTCTCCTCAGTTGACCAGTTGATCTTTCTTTATGGCTGCCTGTTTTCTGCCAGGACCCTGACTATGACTGGTAGCTTGAAAATGTAAAGAACAACCATGCTAAGATGTTGCTTTTCATTTCATTTTTTAGTTTTGTTTTATCTCATTGGGATATAATCTACATGTAACATTGTGTATATTTACTATGTATATTTACTATGTACAAAGTCTTGATTTCATACATTCATTTACTGCAATGTTATTTCCACTCCAGCTTTGGTGATAACCTCCATACATCACATAATTATCATTTCTTAGTTTGTGGGGAGAATGTGTGAGTTTTGTTTATAGCAGCAGTGGCAAACTACTTTTTGAACTCCTAGGAATTATAAATTTAAATAAGCCAGACACAAAAGGTCACATATTGTTAATTCCATTTATGTAAATATCTGTAAGAGATAAATCTGTAGATGCAGAAAAGCAGATGGTTGTTGCCTAGGGCTATAAATGAAAAGTTACTAGAGATGCACACAAGGGAATTTTCAGGGTGATGGATTGTTGGTGATTGTAATATATGAAATATAAATATATGAAATATACTGTGAACATGTTAAAAGTCATTGAATTGTACATTTCAAATGAGTAAGCATTACATAAAAATCATACCTCAATAAAGTCATTGAAGTATAATGACCAGGTGAAAGCATGATAACCTAAAGTATGCTGAAACACAGTAACTTAAGAAATAACTGCCTTGGGGCTCAAGATAAACAACTCATGACTGATGGACTCAGTTTAATGGTATGCAGACCAGTTTCTCCTTGAAACTACCTCATTCTATCTTCACCACCTAAGGTCATGTGCTATCACCAGTAGTAAATATAGTAAAAGTAAATGAAGTAAAAGGGTAGAGGGTGGAAGTGTGTGTATTTGAGTGAGATGAGTGGGACATGGCCTTGAGCTGCAGTGTGAATGCAAAGTCCCAATCTACCAGTCCATGGTGAACTTTGTATGACTAAAAGATGGCCCCTCATGGGGATCCTGCAAGTGTTCTTATAACTTTCCAGCCAATGCACCAATTATGAAAGCAGGAAATCAGGGTACAAGGACCATACACAGCCAAGGCCATTGAAGAATGAGGACACCAGGGGTGGCAAGAAACAGGTTTATTAGTACTGAGAACTAACTCAGTGGATTCATGTTCAAAGGCTGAGTACCCCTAACAGGGGGTTAGGCGTTTATATACATACACTTTACATGTACTGGTGTTCTGGGTGGGCTGTTGGTAAGGTTATGGGCCAATATCTATAAAGACTCACTGGTGGTAGCACATGACCTGATGTGATGAAGATAGAATGAGGAGGAATCAAGGAGAAACTGAGCTGCATACCAGTAAACTGAATCAGTCAGTCAGTCATGGGTTGTTTATCTAGACTCCCTAGGCTCTATTTCTTAAGTTACTGTGTTTCAGCATACTTTAGGTTATCATTCTTTTACCTGGTATTTGATGCATGACAAAGTTCCAAGATATGCTGTGTGGAAAAACTCAGGCATCCATCTAGAAGTGGCTTACACACTAAACCCAGCTACCTTCTTGTCTACCACATCTGAACCTCTAGTACATAGCTGCATTATAGCAATGGATGAGGTTTTCTCTAACTGGCTTGACTTAACTGATTGTCCTATGTTAGAAGAAGTTATGGAATATTTCACTAATAACAGCCATTTTGTTCAAGATGGTGTAAGACATGGTGCATATGTAGTAATGATCCTCCAATCTGTCACTGAGGCTTACCTCCTGCCTCTAGGGACTTCCACCCAGAAGGCTATGCTTATTGCATTAACATAGGTTCTTCAGTTGGTGGTAAGGTTATGGGCCAATATCTGTAAAGACTCAAAAATTTGCATTCACTACCCTTCATGCACTTGGTGCTTTGTACAAGAAAAAAAGACTCATCAATACTAAAAGGAAAGACTAAAGTACAGGGAGTTAATACTTGAATTCCTTGAGGCAGTATGGACCCTGAAACAGGATATCAAAAGGGCAATTCTATCACCAGTACAGGAAACCAAGGACAGACACTGAGGCCAAATGAGCTGCTTCTTAGAAAATTTGCCCCCAGGAACCTTCATTACACCTGTCCTTATACCTGCTTCACGTCTCTACCTGTCCCCTATCTAGCTCAATATCACCACTATTCTCAACGGGAACTGAAATGGTTGGAAGAAAACCAGTTTTGTTTTGTTTTTTCTGAAGGTGGGGATGGAAGCAACTACAAGATGGGTCATTGTGATTCTGTCATCAGGGAGTGCTGCCTTCAGCTGGCAACAGAAATACATCAAAAGACACATATGGGGGCTGAAGCTAGAGAAAAACTGCTCTCTAGGTATCTCTGGGCTCTTGGTACTTATATAGAGTATCTGGATATGGCATGAATTATGTACCAAAAGACAACCCATGTCAAGGGCTTCAAGTTTTCCCACAGGTTCAGCTTGCTAGAAACTCTCTATTTGAAAATATCCAAGTGGATTTCATGAAATTGCCACAAATTTGAGGAAATGATATCTGCTGAACATGGTATATACATTTTCAGGATTACCCAAAACCTTCCCTTGTCAAACTGAAATTGCTGGTAAGGTCATCAGGGTTCTTCCCAGAGAAATTATCCCAAGATACAGAATTCCTCTTCTATTGGTTCTGATAATGGTCCTGCTTCTGTGACTTGGTATCGTTCAATTGATAATACAGGGACTTGGAATTACTTGAAATTTGCATACTGCTTAGAGGCCCCAGAATTCAGGGGAGAATAAATGAATAAACAGAAATCTTAAAAACTGATAAGCAAAACTAAGCCAACAGATTCTGTTACATTGGGACTGGGTATTGCCTATGATCTTACTCAGAAATTTAGCACTATTGGTCCACACCTGCAT
Source organism: Uropsilus gracilis (assembly GCA_004024945.1). Classification (NCBI taxonomy): domain Eukaryota; kingdom Metazoa; phylum Chordata; class Mammalia; order Eulipotyphla; family Talpidae; genus Uropsilus; species Uropsilus gracilis. The sequence goes on along the minus strand of PVHY01001008.1, from coordinate 90,448 downwards.
AAGACCAAACACTCAGTACTAGAACAGGTAGTAATGTTGCCTAAATATAGAAATAGACATAGAGAATTAGACAAAATGGGGAAACAAAGGAACATCCAAGTATATGCAGCCTATAGGAGACTTGTTTCAGCAGTAAGGACATTCAGAACGAAAGTGAAAGAATAAGAAAAAATTATTTCATACAAATGGAACTGAAAAGAAAGATATATTTGTACCAGATGAAACAGAATTCAAACCAAAACAGTAATATAATATAGTATTTTATAATAATAAATGGGGCATTTCAGTAATATAATATAGCATTTTATAATAATAAATGGGGCATTTCTAATGAAATTTCTAATTTCATTAGATTATTTGTCTGGCCCTTTAAATTCAGCCACTCATCAGGTTCCTACCAGACCAGACGAGCAGCAGCAAGACCACACAATCTTAAAAAGAGGCAAGAACAGATTTACTCATTAAAAAGACAAAATAGTCAAAAGGCACTGAGAGCACAAAAGACCCCTTTGGTAATCTCACCCATAGTCCAGTCACTAGTCCAAAAATCTACCCATGGGTCCTTTAGCCACATGTGTCCACAAAACGGCAACTATCCCACCTTCAAGACAAATGAAGAGAACAAGATGACACCATTGATCCTCTTCTAAAGGAACAGCTATTCACTTCAAGCCAAAGAAACCAAGATGATGTCGTCAATCCTCCTTCAAAAGCAAGAGATTCAGATTCAATGAAGAAACCAAGATGGCATCATTAATCCTCCTCCAAAAAGGCACAGCTCTGGCATTCTTTCAGCTTCAACTCTAAAGTGACCTGAAACCAGCAAGACGCACTCAATACAACAGTAGCAACCACTTGAGATGTCTCACCATAAAAAACGGCAGCACTCCAAGTTCTCTTCAGGTCTCCAGACAATTTCAAGTTCCACAGTTTTAAAGTTAAAGCAAGTTATCAAGTACCATGCTTCCAAGTCGGCTTACACAAGCCACAAGTTTCTTCAACATGCTTTCCCAGACTCCTCACCAGCCCAGGCAGTAGATGGAAGCCTATAGCGTGGTTTCCTTCCCTACCCTGCTGCTGTACATGGCCGTGGCAACTCTGAAGCCTCCAACCTCCTTGCTGATCCTCTTCTTTCTCTCTTCTGCTTTCTTTCCCTCTCCTATTTAAATCCCCTCAAACTCTGTTCCTCTCCTGAGAAGGCTTGACTTCCCTTCTCCAAGTCTCCACCCACCAGGGCACAATGACTGCCATCTTAATGCAGCACTATCATACTGGGGGCCACAGCCCCCAATTTCACCGCAGCACCGCTATCATCTGCACCCACCAGAGATGCACCAAAATATTGAAAACAAATATTAAGTGACCTAAAAAGAGAAATTAATAGTAACATAATAATAGAGGAGTCTAACACATCATTTACATCAATGGATAGATCCTCCAGACAGAAAATCAATAAAGAAATATTGACATTAAATGATACTTTAGGCCAGATGAACATAATATGTAAAGAACATTCCATCCAAAAGCATCAGAATATACATTCTTCTCAAGCATACTTGGAACATTCTCAAGAACAGATCAAATGTTGGTATACAAAACAAATCTCATTAAAAAAAACCTGAAATTATACCAAATATCTTCTCCAGCCACAACAATATCAAGTTAGAAATCAACTATAAGAAGAAAAGTGGAAATGTCATAAGCGGAGGGCAATCAGACTTTTAATTTTTGTCAATGAGGGTTCTTCTGCCTATGCTCAAACAGTTGCCCAGAGATCAAACTTTTGTGATAAGGGTAAGCATAGAAGTTTATTTACAGATAAGGGAAAACAAATAATCTAATAGTCCACACTCTCACAAGTGTCCCAAACAGAATAGAACCCTACTTCTGCTCCTCAGGGAGCTGCATGGGGTTTACCTAAGTCTTAGTGTATTTCAGTCTGAAACTACCAGGTTACATCCTTGTCTCTTGGTCCTGTTACTCCAGTTAGTATTGGGTGAATTCCACCAACATGAGATTCAGCTTGGGTCTCTACAGGTTGCACAGTGACTTAGTACTTCATAAGGGTCGCCTCTCCTCCACCTTCACATGGCTCTCGACTCTCAGGGCCCCAAACACCAGTGGAACCCCAAAAGACTCAGTTCCTGGGTCCTTCTCCTCCTGAAGTCAGTATCTTTGCGCCAGATACCAGTCTCCAAGATCCTGCTCTCTGCTCAGCTCTCCTTCCCAAAAGTCTTATATCCCCAGTCCCTTCTCCTTTTCTCTTTTTAGCCTTTTTTCTTGCTCCCTTTCCCCTCATGAAACCAGAGGCTCTAATTCACAATCACACTCTCTCCTGATGTTCAATCTCCATTTCCCCACCTGGGCCTTGGAACCGCCCCAGCCAGGGCCCTAGATTAGCATATTAACCAAGTCTGCGTAAATATACATCAAAATAAAGAAGGAAGTGCTCTTATCTGATTTTAGGCCATTCTTAACCTCTGTTTTTCAGATTCAGGTAATGTTAATGCCTAAATTTTTCCAACAAATAACATTGCCCATATTGGGGTCATGGCTTCAGAAATACCATTAATGCATGGAGATTAAACAATGTCCTTCTGAACAACTATTGTCTCCTGAAGAAATCAAAGGAGAAATCAAAACATTTCTGGGGATAAATGAAAATGAAAATACCATATGCCAGAATCCTTGGAATACAACAAAAACAGTACTAGGAGGGACATTTATAGAAAAACAGGCTAATCTCAAGAAACTTGATAAAAGCTCTAATCTAACATCACAACTAGAGGGAATAGAAAAAGACTGCACTTTCAGTTTTGAGTTTTTATCTTTCCATGTGTTAGCTATATTATTAGACCCTGCATCAAAGACCGCTCAGCACAGACACCCCAGTCACAGGAAAACAAGGACAAAGAGAAAGTTTAATAAACTTTTCTAATAGGAAACTCAGTTGAGGGCTCCCAAGGGAGACTCAGCAACTTGGTCTTTTTATATCATTTTGCAAAAGCTTAAATTACACATTTGCATTCTTATTCCAAAACCAAGCAGAAGAAAATATGCCAGATATGTTTAGAGATATACAGTAAATTTTCGAGCACAGGTCCTGGAGCCTCCTACCAGGTAGGAGCTGCCTATCTGTTTGTTTTCCTTTCCCAGGGGAGTGCTGTTCCCTGGGAGGAGGAAGCTGCCTGTGCCATTAGAGGAGGGAAACACTGTTTACTTTTGCAGTGTTTAATATGAGACTCAGTCCAAACTTTCTGCTATCCATCAATATGTGGTATGATATGTTCTTGTGATGCATTATTGTAATGCAAGGCCTTGTGTTCAGTAATTTTATCTAGTTGTAGGTGAATGTAAATGTTTTGAGCATGTTTAAGGTAGACTAGGCTAAACTATGGTATTTGGTAGGTTTGACATAGTAAATATGAGTTTATAAATATGGGGGTATGATCTCATCATAAATCAAGGAAGATCTACAATCCCCATTTTCTGATGACTTGTCTAGTACAGAGCACCCTCTCAAACTCTGAGAGGGAGGCATGTAGGGGAAACTGTGCACAATGCCACAGACAAAATGTTCAAATTCCATCTCCACCCTAACCAACAGTGTGACCTTAGGACAAATCATCCCTGCTCTTCGAGCTGTTTTCTCACCTGCTCAACCTTATCTTTGACCATTACTGTTTTAATGATAGGAAAAATGTTGATAAGCACTCAACATAGTGGGAGACATACATTTTTGTTGTTATTGATGTAGCATTGGTTTATATCACAATATTTTAGAAGTATAGCGTCTCTCCACTTCCGTATTGTTACTACACCATACCCTCCCACAAAAAACGTACAATCCACCATCTTAATTGATTATACACCCTCCCCATCTTTCCTTGCTCCTTCCTCCCTTCCAGCCTCAATTCTAGTAAACTCAGTAGGGTTAGTTCTTAGCTTGCCTTTATCTGACCTTTTATTATGTTTGTACATGACATATAAGTGATATCATCTGGTATTTGTATTTTCCCTTATGACTTATTTCCCTTTGTATAATCACCTCCATTTCCATTCACGCTGCCACAAATGGTAAGAGTTTATTTTTTTGATAGCGGAGTCTATTCCATTGTGTGTTTCCTTTGCTGACTCCAAATGGAAGAAGTAGGGATGAAATGAGCCTCAGTGGGTGGATTGGATATAGATAAACAGGAAAGATGGATGGCATCCTCCCGTCAACAAATTCCAACTCACAGAATGAGGCAATCTTGAGAGGGGCACCTGGTAAATTGTTCTCTTATGATGCACATTCAGACCTTGTGCCTGGACAATGAACCCTGGACAGAATGCACAGGACCACTCTGGAATTAAGTGAAGGGGGCATCAGGGAAGCCTGCAAGAACCAAGAGCTGCCAGTTGAAGCAGCACTGGGAAGATTTTTCAAAGGATCATGCCACCTCCAGGTATGCTCTGCAAACCCTGAGTTCTGGGTCTTAGAAGCTGTTTTCCCTGGCAGTTGACACACGTGATTTCTCCTGCTGCTGAGCCAAGAACTGACGAACACCACAGCCTAAGTGCTAGAAAAACCCCACTCAGTTCCTTAATCTTTGTCTTCCTCTCTCCTCCTTTCCTCCCCCCCACACATTCATCTCTCCTCCTCCCTCCCTCTCTCCCTTCCTCCCTCCCCCACATGTGTGTGTCTATTTATCTCTGTGTCTTTGTATCTCTTCACCTCATCTCTCTGTCACTTTCCACCAGCACTGACTTAGATAGAGGAGTCCTCACATTTCACTGGTTGGCTGTCTTTGCTTTTATATCATGCTCGCTCCCAGCCACGAGCTGTAGAAATAACTTCTGCTAACCTGAGTTATTTTGGTCAGCTGAGTCAACTACACCAGAAGACAAGGTATAACCCCATCTTGTGTCTGACCTTAGGTCTGGAATAATTTGGAACCTTGAGATCACTGAAAGCTCTGAGGTATCACCCATGGGAGCCCAGTGGCGCTGCCCCAAATTGGAGAGGACAGCCGGCCCTCTGCCCTGGTGATGAGGTGTCCCAGGGCCATGCAGTGTGCTCTATCATGACCCCTCTTAACCTCCAGGCTTCCTACTAGAATGGCTGCTCCCTGACACCCTTGACTTGTCTCATAGTTAATGGTACCCTGGTACCAGGCCTCTCGATCCTGTGATCCCTTAGGTAAAGGACCACACTGTTTCTATCTCTCTAGCAGATATCACAGTGACCAGAACATAGTAGGGTTCAAGAAACTTTACTTCCTTTACTTCATTGTTCCTCTGCAAACAAGCCTTCTGACTCTCAACTCCTTTACCTTCAAGCATCACTCCCATGTAGGGGCTTCCCATTACCACTCTGTAGCCTGTCCACTTGCCCTGGCCCCTGCAGTTCCAGGGATTGCTGACCTTCCCATCCTCCTCCAGATTCGGTGCCCTCCACCCCCACATCTCCTGAAATCATAGATGGAAGTCATCACACATGGGCACAGACATATCTTGGAAAGTCACAGAGGGAGTCCTTGATTCCCCAGAGATTTAAAGCTGCAAGGAGGCAATGAAGAGGCTTTAAAGGGCTTTGGATAAAGCAACCCTTCAGTAAGACTGGCAGGGGTGAGTTCTTCTCCAATCTTCTCTGTAAGGTTCCCTTTGTGAATGGGGAGCCTTTGCAGAGGCTCCAAGATTGGGGCGCCTTTCCTTTCACAGTATTTAGACATGGAGAATAGCGGAAGCCATCAGAACAGCCACTAATTAGGCTTGTCATCTCAAAGGTTTTTTTCATTTTTTTCACATTCTGAACCTTTTTGAAGCAGAAATCTTTTTGCTAGGTTGGAGCTGAAACTAGAGATGGAGTGAAATCACCCAGGTCTCATCTGAATAGATAACAAGGCTGAGTTTGGTGAGAGCTGTAGTCAGTCATTTACTTGGACACCACACACAGCTATGGGAAATGATACCCCCTTGTAAATAAATCACCCACTGGCAGCCTCACCTTGGAATATTTATAAGGAAACAGACCTGGGAGAAAGAACTACAAGCTTAGCTGCAAAGACTTTTGAAAGAAGAGTTTTATAGTATGTCTAGAATTTGGTCCTTGATTGCTTACAGAAAGAAAAGTTGCTGTCAATTTTTTTAGGAGGGTGTGTAAAGTTTTATTTCATTTTCAGTGAGGTCCTGTCCTTGTATATGCCTCTGAGTCTTTCTCAATATAGGAAAGAGGAACATGGGAAGCAGGAGAAGATCCCAAATTTTATCAGGGCAACCTAGGCCAGGATACCTTCAGATATCTGGGGGTGGTTTCCTGAGTTTGCCCCCAGAGCAACAGGGATGCAGGCCTGGCCCCACCTACTCTGGTTTTAATGTTAATGAGGCCCTTTGGGTGAAAGTAGATCTGCCATAGAGAAGAGATACAGCTGGGCCTGGTGCAGTATCAGTGTACACTTATCTCAGTGTAGAGCCAGATGCTGCAAGAGGACCTCCAAGTTCAGTGAGCATGATGTAACCTTAGGCAGGTTGCCTCCTCTCTGAGCAAATTCCCAACCTCCACCCCTCCCATCAGTTTGTCTCAAGTATTAAATTCCTGCAGGGACAGTGGGGGAATCACACTCCAACCTTGGAAAGCCTTAGAGAACCCCAGGAAAGGAATATGAATGCATAGTAGAAGAGTCTACTGAGCTGCATGGTCTTATGCCACTGATTTCGATCTTGTTGCGTGCTCAGTAGCAGCAGTTGATTCATGGACCATTTGCGAATTACTTCCTGGACTAGGGGCACCACTCTTATAGGTAATGGGGTAGAAAGATGCCACAAGCAAGATTCTGTCAACTACTAATAGAGCTACATAGCAGGTGTGAGGGGATTGAAGGGGGGTTGGCTGCACCCAGTCTAAAAGAAAGGGGTGTACGTACGTTCTTGTATTTCCAATATCTGGAGTAGAGTCTGGTGCATAGTAAGCATTCAATATATATATTTGATGACCAAGTTACTATAAAATGACTAAATGAATGGAACGGATAACAAGTATATATGGAGGATGAGTGGAGAAGGGTGGTGAAAGAGTAGTCTGGAAATGAAGGGGATATCACAAAGCCATTATGAGCCACATAAAGGAGGTGTTTTGTCTTTTTTTATCCTGTACAATGTAGAAAAATCACTGGAGGACTATAAGAGCTGAGTAATATTCTAGAAACTCCCTTGGACTTCAGGGTGGAGAGTAGATTAAAGTAGGGGTCAGATGAAATGTGTCAGATGAAACCACCCCCAGATATCTGAAAAAGTAGGTGGCAACTTAGACATAGGTAGTGGATTTTCTGGAGGAGGAAAAACCAGACTTGCTAAGAAATTGAACGGGCATTTGAAAGAAGAGTTAGGATGATCCTAAAAGGTTTGTCTTGAGTCTTTAGAAGGATAAAGTTTGCTGTGTTCATCCTCAGGAAGAAAGAACTGAGAAGCAGACCTGAGGAGAGCATGGAAATGAACATGTGAACTTCGACATGCCTCTATTCAGCACACCAGGTCTGCCGAACTGCATGCTGCTCCACACATATACAATACTTTTCCTCACCTCTGAGATTTTGCACAAGGTAGTTTTCCCATAAGTAGTTTTCCCTGTTATTCACTCCTACTTCTAAACTCAAAGAACAGGACAGAGAACCTTGACAAAGTGGGACATTCTTCACTTTCTGCTCTGAGGACACGGAACTGTTCTCCCCCAATCCTTTACTCCTCACCCTAGGTGAATATAGAGGACTCCAGCGCTGGAGGAGAGTTGTCAGCTGGGCTCTGGGGCCAGAATGGGTGGAAGGATAGCCCCCAGGAAAGCCTAAGATACATCCTGTGTACAACGGCAGCCCTGTGGCCAGCTCTTTTTAGCCTGCTTTCTTCTAGGGGGGGAAAATCAGTCTCCCTGATATAGCTGCTCCTATATTGCTGTCCCTGAATTCTGGTCTCCAATTTTAGTCATAAACAGTGCCCTGTCAGTTCTGTTTTTCAGTCTTTATTTTATCTGACTGGTTCCTCCCAGCTCCATTCATGACTTCCCTCCCAGCTGCCAACTTGTTCCAAATTTTAATCGGATTGGAAGTGATACCCAGACCATCACTCAGGGGCATGAGACAGAAGCCCTGAGCCCTGTGATCATCTTATTTTGCTTAAGAGAAATGTGGACTCTCTCAATCCATCCAGATTCCCTCTCTGGCCACCAGCAGAACCAATCTACTGGTACCCAGTCCAAGGTTGCTGTTCAGTCATAACCTGACTCTAGTGGGGGAAGTTTAAAGCAGTAATTTGGAGCTGCATTAGCTGCTCCCAACTGCTTCCTGGGGAGGTAATTGAATATCACCTCATGCATTAACCATGTATGCAAGAGCTTCACCTCTTCTCCCCACCCCCCATTCGTTCATCACAGACCATCTGGATTGACACCTTGATTGATTACAAAAGGTTTCTTTGTGTACAGAGTTGCTACAAGCATTACCTGGTGGGGGGGGAGGGGTAGTAGTGTGGCCAGCCTGACAGTCTATACCCAATGTCCCTTCTTATGGGATGCGGGCACATCACCCTAGCAATGTGCATTTTATGGGTACGGACTAGTACTAGGACAGTACCTGCCAATCCACCATCTGCTTCAAATCTTATAGAAGGAACTTTGGCAAAAAGAGTCAGAATTCAGCAGTTTTGATAAACTTCCAGAGAAGATCATCCCTGGGCAATTTCCAAGGGTGAGAAATACCCACATCAACTTGTGAATGACAAAACACAGCCTCTAAATAAAGGGTTAGTTTGCAGAGAAATTGGCACAGTTGAGAAAGAGAGGAGAACTGAAAATGATAAATGCCTCCTCCTTCCAAATATTAGTGGGTAAAGAAGAGATGGCGAGTCACATTCAAAGTCAGGAAATACTTCAGTTGTTTTATTTTTGCATTTAAGTCCAAAGGACTCTGGCCTTAAGTTCAGCAGGAAAGGAACCAGGGAAGAGAGGTTGAATATCATGGAGTTCCTGTTATGTGTCAGATGTGTGGGCAGTTTTGTTTGCATTACCTCATTGAGTCTTTACCAAGGTGTTGTGAGGCAAGTATTTCTATAGCTGTTTGTCAGGTGAGCTAGCATGTTCAGACAGGTGGCATAGTGTGCCCTGCGTAGCTTCTATATGGTAGAGTGGTGATTCAACCCAAACTATCCAGTGCTGAACTCTGCCCTCTCTATTGCACCACATATTCTTCCCAGGACACTTGAGGAAAGTGGAAACCAACTTGGATCTTAACTCTTATTAAAATAAAATCAGAAATGGAAACCTTAGAGCAAGTGTTACTGAGTACAATTAATTTGAATAAGTTTAATTAAGGGTCAATGAGACAGCCATCCAGGAGGGAACAGTAATTATTGCTAAATACACATGTTGAATAAACCAGCTCCCTTCAGGTACAATAGCTGTTGTTATTGGACACACCTACAAATACCAAGTACCACAGATTGTACTCAGTCTGTATTGTACTCAGGGGCTAATGGAGGGGGGAAGAGATATGCTGTCAAGCAGGTGAAAGGCATAGGAGTTAAAACTTTGCCTGTGGCCTTAGCTCTCAATTCCAAGACTCTGAGGCCTCCTGACCACCAAAATTTGCATATATGAAGGTTAAGTGGGAAATGGCTTGGGGAACCTTATGCCCATGACTTTCTTTAAACTTAAATTTGCTTCAGAGAATTACAACTAATGTGAATATAAGCAATGATCATGCAATGGACTGAATATCTGTCTCACGCCAAAAAGCATATATGAAATCCTAATCCCAATTATGATGGCTAGTAGGTGGGGCTTAGGAGGTTCTTAGGTCATGAGCGAGATGAATGTCCTTATAAAAGAGACCCCCAGAGCTCGCTGTCCTCTTTCTGTCTTGGGAGAACACAAAACTCCAAAGCTACCAGAAAGTTCTCTCAAGAAACTGACCAAGCTGGCAGCCTGACCTCAGGCCTCAGCTCCATAACCAAGACAGATAAAGTTAGGTTATTCATAAGCCATCAGTCTATAGTGCTTGGTTATAGCAACACAACTAGACTAAGGCAACCATGCTCTGAAAGAGACTCTAAATGAGTCTGTATGTGTTGGGAATTTCAGCACAGTAATGGGAGATAGACACCCCCTCTGTCTGTAGTAGGAAGGGTAGGCAGACAGAGTACAGAGGTCCCCAGAACCAGAATGTTCAGTGAATACCACAAGGTATTTGAAAACAAAGAAAGAAATCTGAACTTTCCAAAAGAGTAAACAGTGAAAACTGGGAGAGCATTTGAATCCTTCCTGTATGTTCTTATACTAGTCAGATATATTGCAAGTGAATAAGGCTCAAGAGTAGCTTAAAACAATATTATCTCCTGCATGAACATATCGTTATAAAACAGTAATATTCTTTATCTGTGCTAAACCATATGGTGCCTAGTGGCCACAGGTAGGGCTGTTGGCTTCTAGAAATGTGACTAAGGAACATTATTACTATATGACAACTATCATTATTATAAAATGTTCTTATAATACTCACTTTATAATATTCAATTTTAACTAGTTGAAATTTAGACTGTAAGTAGCCACATGTGATTAAGTGATTCCCAAGTTGAATAGCACAGGAGAGAGCATTAACTTAAAAGTTTGATGGAAGGAAAAGAATTGTGGAAATTCTGTAACATAGACCATCTCTAGGGGTCAGCCTTGATCAGGCACATTGTAGGGGACTTGGGTGGGGAGGAAGGATGATGTTCTTAAGCAGCTCTGGGCATCTGAGGCAAGGAAGGGATAAGAAAAGGAAAGAAGGTGGCTAAGGAGAGTGTAAAGACAGGTTTGCCAGTTCGAGTTTGTCCAGAAACAGCCCATTTGCTCAGCATCTGGAATATGACCAGGTAGACATGGCTCCAGGGTGTGGGACTGACCTCCAAGTTTAGTGCAGGTTCTGGGAGGCACACAGCTGTGCAGGAGGCAGCATGACTTGATATTACGACTTTTCTGTCCAAGCTACTTGATCTAATAGACTGGGAGAATTCCTGCCCAATTCATTATTTCCTTAAGCCCAGTGTGCACCTCCTGAAGCACCTACACTATGATTTCAATTTTACTGAATCTTTTTCCTCCCTTCCTCCCTCCCTTCGCCCCTTCCTTCCTTCCTTTCATTCCTTTTTTATTTACTTGCTTTCTTCCTAATGGAAGAAATTTTTGATGCAGTTAAATGGAATTTGTTTACAGGTCCTAAGTTTTGTCCCATGTATCCCTAGCAGCTTTATCCTGCCAACTACCTCTTTTAGTTAATTTATTTGTCATCTTTGCTTAAGGCTTATATTGCAGTTATAGAAGCCAGTTTTATTTTCTTCTTAGACCCATACAGGGTGAAATCTGCAAGGCATCTTAAGAAATCAATGTTTCCAAAACCCTTCTGTTGTGTAGAGAAGGAAAGAAACTCAGAGAACAGAAAGACATGACAGATCATCCTGTGAATTGGTGGAAAGGAAGGAATTAGGCATGACATGCACCCAGGGCCTCACCATCATGCAGCCTCTCATCCTTCTTGACTGCAATGGAGTCCTCAACTTTTGGCAGTTCCTCACATATTTCCACTCTCTCTAGCCTCCTCAAAAAGATATTCTTTATCCTCTTTACAGAGATGAGATTCAAGTACTTAGTACTTAGAACATAGCCACCCATCTTTAATTGACCTCTTTCCATCTTTAATTGACATCTGTGATTTCCAATGAAGTCAACAGAGGTCAAAGGAGGCTCGCCTTCCTCCGCTGTGCTCTCTTTCCTACAACACAGATAAAGTTTCTTAAGCTTTAATGTGCATACAGATCTCCTTGGGACATGGATACAACCTCAGTGGTCTGACACAAGGACTGAGATTCTGCATCACCTGGATGCTGAGGCTATTGTCCGTGGACCTCACTTTGAGTTGAGAGACTCTAGACACATGTTTCAGTCCTAGAGGACTGGAGCTGAAAGGGACTGTCAGAGGTCAGGTTCTCTGGAAGCAGAGTCTGCACAAGCCTTTCCTTGTTGACATGGTATCTAAAGTAACTTGCAATAACTGTAGGATGAGGCAGGGGAGGGAGGTAAATATAGAAGTGGACCAGATAAAATAATAACCTCAGTCTGATCCCACATGCAGTTCTGGAACATGGTGAGACCACAAAATTGGTCTGCCCTGAGGCAAGGGAGCAAATCTTTTGCACTCAGTATTTTGAGGCTTTGACTATGAGCTGCACCTAGGAGAAGGGTGTGATCTCCCTGGATAACCTCCCAGGCACTTCCAGGGTTGGTGGCTCTGGTTTAAGTCAAGGCCAAGTCTCCACAGAAGTATGTAACTGTGCGTCATCAGTATCCAGCACTCACAGCAACTGGGGGGGGAAGGGTGCCCTCATAGTATAGGAAATCTGGGCAGACCACCACAATCTATCCAGGTGGGCTGCTCCATGCCCACTGAGTGTCATATTAGAGATTTCATCTTTGAAACTCATGTGTCTATAGAAAGACTATAACTAGAAATATATACACATAACTATTCATAATGGTGATCTCACTTTTACTTTTTTGCATTTTTCCGTATCTTTGAAATTTGCCACAATGATTGTGCATTAATATGAAGTAAAATAATCGAAACAAACCACTAATACCCTCACTCAGGATCTTAGAACCATTTTTACTTATATTATAACCTTACGCATTTGATAACGTCCATTATTTCCATTTTCACTGCCATGTGATCCTGTTCAATGCTCATAATGTAATACTAATGACAGAGCACAAAGCTGACATGCAATTTGTAGCAAAGACAAAGTATAGACTATTCGGTGTGACTTTAAGTTTGGATCTGTTCTATTTTTTCCAATTCTTTGAAAATTACTCGTCTATATAACAAATGACCTGTAACTGGAACAGCCCACTCATCAACCCCTGCTTCAATGAATTCTGTGCTTAACAAAATAGGTTCTTGGCAAAAGGGCAAACAGCACTCAGACCTCCCGAGTCCTGCTGATTCGCCAAGACCACACAGCTGGTCTGTGTGCCATGAGCGATTTTCATTTCGACAGGCTTCCGTCTTCTTTTGGAACTGCCTAATTAAGCAATTGAGTTAATTGAGATTAATAGCTGGCTATTTAATAAGGATTAATAACTTGCCAAAACTCCCCTGGGTTTGGGAGCCCCGCTCAAAGTAGCAGAAATGTTCTTTGGGAAGGCTAAAGAGGTGATAGCAGAGCAGAGCCTCAACCCTTAGCCTCTCCACTCACTTCCCACTTCTCAGACTTCTGAAGGCAGCAGGATGCTGAAGGAAGAGAGCAGGGAAGGGAGAGCAGGGAATTGGCTTGGCCTTTAGCATGACTTTCTGAGTTTTGTGACCCTCATAGGTCCAGCCCAGGGCCCAGCCAACCCCTTTGACTGAGCCAGACCCAGCTCCCATCTCTGTCCAGGGGCTGGTTCCCCAGTTCTGTGAATGTATCCCAGGGACCTGGGCTCCCAGTGAGTGCTAGAAACCGCCAGACCTAGCAGTTTGTGGGCTTCAAGGTCTCAACCCTGCCTGTCTTAGAAGCCCCTTGGGGGAGCCTTTTAAAAATTGCTGATGCCACAGTCAGAGCCCAGAGATTTGGTCAAGCTGATCTGGAGAAAAAGAGACACTGGGTGAGTCTAATGTATAGACTATTAATAATCAGACCAAGGAGTATTTTTAAACCCAGTCCTTTTAAGGCCGAGTGAACAGAGGAAATTGAACCACGGATGCTGATGTGGAAGGGTTGCCAGACCGAGGGGAAATAGGGCAATCAGCAGCAGAGGAGGTATAGTGGGAGGGGCCGCCATCCTAATCAGAGTCTAAGTTCCCTGGAAGGAGTTGTTCTTATTCTCAGCGGAAAGAGAATCAGTGACTTGGGTTTTGGGTCTTTTTCTATCCTGCCTTGTCTCCTCAGCTCTGTCAGCAGAGGCCTCAGAGAAATGGGGGCGTTGGTCTCCTTTACACCGCAGCCTGCACTGTTTGATGGGGGGGCAGTCTCTGCATGGCCACCTGGCTCCCCTCCCCAGGTGGCAGGGCTCTTTCTCAGGCTATAGGAATGGTGGGGGCACCTGGGCCTGGGCTTCACTCACTACCCTCCTCCCACACATTGTAGCCTTCACAAAACTAAATCTTATGAGCCTGGGGTCAGAGCCCTTTGGAAAGGGGTGGGGGCTGTTCCTGTTGAAGTGAGCAGGGAGGGGAAGCCTAGGTTGTTGGATGGAGGAGGAAAGAACTACAAGGGAGAGAGGAGTAGTGAGCAGCTTCTGGGGAGCTGGAGGTGATGAAAGACCTTGAAACAGCTATTCTACTATGATGTGGAGGGTGGAGGCAGGTACATGGCAACATAATTCTAAAGGTTCTGCTGTACTTTGTGGACTAGGAGTCCCCTTAGATGTTTTTTAAGAAACAGAAACTGCTTTAATTGCTTTCAGTTATGTTCAGATGTGGGACTAGTATTGATATCAGGTGAAAAAGGGCAAGAAGCCTCTCAAGCTAGCATGCCAAAGGAAAAGTGGCACTTTTGAATTCCGACTTTTGCTCCTAGGTTCTTCCCACCTGCACACTTCTTTTAAAGCAGATCAGGTTCTAAATGTGACCACACTGAATTTATTCATAACATTTTAAACAAGTAAATGAGCAGAGTCCCCAATACCAGGAAGAGGGGGTAAGAACCCACCTTTCTCATTACATAGTCCAGTCAAAGACTCTCAATTCAAGTCCATTTGAATGTTCTCCAACCGTGTGTATCAGAGAAGATTGTGACGTCTTCAGCTCCAGGATCTTCAGCTTCTCCAAGGTTCTTCAAACTTTTCCAGCAAGTACTGAAAAAGAAATCAGCTTAAACAAATCCCTGGCTTTCTCCTGGTGCCAGCTTTCCAGTTTTCAGACAAAACAAATTTTTTGTTTGTTTGTTTTCTTTTCTGTGCTACTTCTCACTTCAGCATCAGGCAACTTTCTTCTCCGGGCCAGTAGTTCTGTGGAGTATGACTACAATGCTGCCCACCCACAGTTGCACTTCTGGGTTTCTCAAGCCAACGTGCTACACACCCAGTCACAACATGACTCCTGGCCACCACCAGCCTACTGTTCTGGGGTATTCGAACACACCAGCACTTCCGCCACCCTCACCTTCAACTGCATCCGGTCACCCCTAGTCTGCCATTCTCTGGTGTCTGGTCACTACTACTACCGCCACCCTCTCTTTTCCTGCTCCCTGTTTCTTCTCATGCAGTCTTTTCTATTAGACCCTGCCCACCAAGGCAGTTGGCCCGGTCCGATTTTCAAATGCCTCACAAAGAGGGGGCCTGGCTGCTCCATTCAGCCATGCCACTCACTATCAGTATCGCTTCCAAGTGCAATATCTTGTGAATGAAAGCTAAAACTTAAGAGTCTCCAGTTTATTCTGGAATCCATGTATCTTCCTGGTATGCATGTGGAGTATACTGATGACAGACCTGCAAGTGGCCAGCAGTGCAATGCCTGGCACAAAGTGGGCAGGCTGTATGTGCTCCCATTCATCCATCCTTCCTTTCCTTCAGATGACTGCAGAGAATCAGGTTTTAGCTAAATGTATAACACAGAATGTGTCTCTTTAAGGGGTGACTGATAAGGCCCACTAGGGCTCTGGAAGCTGCTGACATTATATAGGGATGATGGACACAGCATCAGGACAGTTCCTTTTATTTTAATTAATTAACTTAAAAACTTTTTTATATCATAGCAGTCCTCATAGTTCTCCTGCCATCATATCTCCTGTGAATTGTCATCATATACCCTTGTACTCATCCCTCTCCTGCTTTTCACCCTCCTTCATTATCATAGCCTTCAATTCTATGGTCAGCTTACTAATTATGACCTTTTATTGACCCTTTGTTTTTTTTCTATATCCCACATATAAGTGAGACCATCCAGTATTTATCTTTTTCCTTCTGACTAATTTCAGCTAGCATAATCCCTTCTAGCTTCATCCATGTTACTGCAAATAGGATAAGTTTGTCTTTTTGATTGCTGGATAATATTCCTTTGTGTAAACATACCACATATTTTTTTTTCCATTTGTCCATTTTAGGACATTTGGGTGGTTTCCATGTCTTGGCTATTGTATATGGTGCTGCAATAAACATAAGGGTGCAGATTTCCTTTCAAATTAGTGTTTTTGTGTTCTTTGGGTAAATTAGAAGGAGTAGAATCAATGGGTCATATGGTAGATCCACTTTTAGTGTTCTGAGCAACCTCCACATGGCTTTCCATAGTGGTTGGACTGGTTTATATTCCCACCAGCATGGGGTCGGGTACTTCTGACCTGGATAAGGGTAGCCTCCTCTGCAACCAGCATTGTGGTGGAGCTTGGGGGCAGAATGCTCTGGTGCCAACATTCCCAAGCAAGTCAGCTCCATGATAGCATCCTCTGAAGTATGATCACTCCAATGATCTAACCATCTATCAGCCCACTCCCGTCACTGTCCCTGGTTGTGTGTCTGGCACTCCTCTCAGACTGGGCTCTTGCCGAGCCCACAGGGCCAGTGCTATGGGAGGAAGTGGTGAGTTGCTTTTGGACACTCCAAGAGCAGTGCCTATAATTTGACCTGGAAAGGGCCACCAGCCAGATGCTGACAATTTTGACTTTGATGAGAATTACAAAGAATTAAAAAGAGCCTATGATTTTGGCTAAAACCCTTCCAAAGCAGACTGGTCCCAGCCTTGGGTCTTTCTAAAAAGAAATACTTCAAAATCCTTAACTCCAGATGGCAGCAGGTCTGTCTGACTCATGCTGAGCACTGCAGCTTCATATCGCTATCTTCTCCTCTTGCCCCCCCTTCCTTTCCCCCAGACTTCCTCAGTTCAGCAGACTGTCCTTACTCCTCTCCCCCTGCAAGCCTTTGCCACTCAACTATCAACTTGCCACTGAAGTCACCCTCTGAGAGGCCACCAGCTCCTACTCTTATTCACAGTTTCACTTAAATGTCCCTTCTCCAGGGAAACCCCCTAACCATCACCCTCCAGAAAAGTATCCTCACAGCACCTAATTCATGCCTCTATTATGCTTATCACTGCCATACATGAAATAGTATAGAAGTAGCTATGCCACTGTTGGGTAATTCCCCATGAGACTGGATGTTCCATAAAGACAAGGAACCTGCCTGGCACGCATACTCATCCGGCTTCCAAGAGCTAGTGTAGGCAGCTCAGGGCAGACCCTGGGGTGAATGAAAATGAACGGGTTTTCACTGGGACTTTTGTGTCACATAAAGGGAGTGGTTGCACAAACCAGATGAGCATTTTCTAGGTGGGAGGTGGGCCCAAGGTTGTAAACCTTGAAGCTTATATAATTTAAGGACCCCCCCCCTTCGAAATAAACTATGAAATGATTGTGCTGTAAACCTTATGAACACAAGGCAGGGGAGCACATATCTAGGCCACTCTTAGGACTTGCATGTGAAGGAGACCCTGCGGCTTGAAGTTTATTGGCTTCCCCCTCTGGTTCTAGGTGAGTATAATCCAGAATGCTGATACACTGGGCTTTCAGCTGCAAGCAATGGGGCCTCCTCCACCAGCAAACCTCCTTCTCTCACTTTGCTTTGCTGAGCCTCAGTCCTCTCAGTTAATTTGGACCGTGAGGTTAGAGATGCAGTGGTGAAGGACACAACTTATAGAAAGGTATTACAAGAAACCATAAGGGACCCTCAAAACCTCTGTGCTGTGAATTCTTAGCACCTCAGTATCTCTGAATTTTCAACTCTGTTTTCTCAGTTTGGGGGAAAACCACCAGCCGTGTTTGGGGCCCCTCCCTTAACTGTGGCCTAGAAACTCCAGACAGTGAGCCTGGCACCTTGTGACCCTTCTCTTAGGACTAAGAGGGGGATGAAGATAAAAGACCATATTTACTACCTAGGCCTTTACAGAAAAACTTGTCAGCCCCGTTCTAAGAGTGCAAAATGACCTCACCGCCAACATCAATGTCCTCTCAAATGATCGCAAATGTGATGTTTCTGTCTAAGAATGAATAATTAAGAGGCCTGGACCCTTTCTGAGGGGTCTCCTAAATTCCCCAGGTCTCTTTCTCCTGAATAGTTTTCCATCTGTATTCTGGGCACCTCCTCCTGATCACCCCCAAATAAGCATTTAACTCTCTGAGAACAGCAGCCATCTCCTACATCTCTGCTCTGTGCAACCTCTTGTAGCATGTTATCTTGAAGACAGAAAGTGGTGAATAAATGTTTGTAGGATAGTTGAATTGAGAATTTAGCAGACTCTAAAAATCTGCCCTCTTCCTCAACATCCCTGTGTGGCAGGCAGAGACCCAGTCAGGAAGCAGGTCAGTAAAAGGTGTTTTGTTGTCCCTCGAAACACTGGGCCCAAACTCTGCAAAAACAGCTGATGTCCTAAGCTGACTTTTCCGTGGGGCATCACCATAGCCCACCTGCCTCTGAGCACTCCCCTTGGTCATCAAAACCAGATCTGAGAGGGAGTTCTTCCTAGAACTAGGGTGAGGTGAGGGTGGGGAAACCGGAGTGGCCTTGAGGAAAAACAACCAAGGAAAATCCAACCTTTAGGAAGGAACAAGTATTTGGACCCTCACTATCCGTCATTACCATGGATCACCACGGATTGAAGGCTTGCAACAGAATAAGCATCAGGTCTGCAGCACAGGCAGCACATGCTAAGTGATTTATTGATACTGCATTACAATATATGACAAGCTAGTATAACCTGTTTCCAGACGCGGTTGCCAGCCTGAACATGTCTGGCACTGAGATGTATGTACTTATATGTATTATTTCATTTAATTCTCCCTAAAGTCCTAAAAAATATCTCTCACCAATTTACAGGTGAGGAAACTGATGCTCAGAGAATGCCTCTGACTCAGGGTCATACAACTAGTAAGAGGCAGAGGCAGGATTTGCACCCACAAAGATGGTTTTCAAATCTTCTCTGAGGAACTATCTGTGTAGGAGACACTTTGCCAAGACCAGAAAAGGGATAGATGTTGATGTTGCCCAAAAACGGCTTACCCTCAGTCACAATGACAGGATGCTTAGAGAACTGAAGACAATGGGAAGCCCTGTCCCTAGGGAGCCTGAAGAACTTCTTGACGGAGGTAGGCTAGACCCTCTATAGGCCTATGGGCTAGTTGGCTGGCTGGAATGGTTGAAGGTTGGTGGAGGGCAGAGGGAAGAGGAGTGAAACATCCAGAGCAGAAAACTAGACTGAACCCTCTCTGATCTTAACTGATCAGACTTGGATTAGAGCCAGCAATGAACTCATTCCCCAGGTTGGCCTGGAGCTGTGTTGAAAGGACTTGGCTAGGACTTAGCTCAGACTCAGCCCACTTCTCTGGTTTTGCAACAATTCCTCTGCCACCCCAGCCCTCCCTAAAGACTTCCCTCCTTTGCCCTCGCCTGCCTGGCTGGACAAAGCCACCTTCCTTGTCAGATGTAGAGGGTTCTTCTCTGCTTTACTTACCACACAGATCTCCTACTGAAAAACACAAAACTCCAGGCATGACAGCCCAGACCCAGGGCTGGGGGCATGTGGCACTGGTCCAGTGACCCCTCCTGATAGGGACTAAAGCACAAAATGAAAAGGAACACCATCGGTGGGAAAGCTACGGTGACCACACCTGAGAGGAGAAATTTCTCAGGATTATACTGTCAAAAAATTAACAAGGCTGTAAAACAGTGATATTCACTTTAAAAAAATATTTTTTTAAAGAAAGAAAAGTAACAACATAAACATTCCTAGCAGAGCAGGAAGAACTTGATTTACCTCCCCAGTCCTGAGGGGTATTTAATCAGTGGCAATCATCATGTTGTGGTTGGCTCATTAGCTACCTATAAGGTCTTCCAAGCTCTTTGAATTGACTTTCTTACCCCATCATCAACTCCATTCCCTTACACCTGTAGCAGAACTTTTTTAGGTCTTCTGCCTCCTCCAGGCTTCCCCTCTGCCCACTGCCCCAGGCCTCAAAATATATCTTCTTTTGTCTCATTCTGTCAGGACCTAAGGAGTTCCAGAGAATTGGTAGGGATGTTTTCTAGGACCTGGGTGGGTCTGTGAATCTGGTAAATGAGGCCATGTTGATATGTGATTGAGGCTTGGAGGTTGGGGGGGAAGTTCCATACATGACTGATCGCATACTGTGGGGAAGATACAGATCTTACTTTAATTTGAACAAATATTTAGTACAAGGCACTGTGGAAAATTTGGTCAGTCTTCTCCAAAGCTGAAAATACTACTTGAAAAAGAAATGAAAAAAGACCTTCCCTGGCCCTATTTCTCATATCTGTGTACATTTGAGATCTTTTTTTTTTAAATCAATATCTGCTTTATTATTTTTTTTACATCATTTCAGTCCCTGGGGGTCACCCATCACCATCACCTCCCCTCCCCGCCCGCTCCAGCTGGTCCCCTCTTCCCCCTTGTGTAGTTTCATTTGGTTGACCATATATTAGTGAAACCATTTGGTTTCTGTCCCTTTCTATATGGCTCGTTTCTGCTAGAATGATTTCTTCTAGGTACATCCAGGTGTCTATAAATGCATCAAATTTGTCATTTTTAATTGATGAGTAATATTCCATTGTGTATATGTACCACATCTTTTTCATCCACTCAACTGTTCTGGGGCATTTGGGTTGTTTCCATGTCCTTGCAATTATAAATAGTGCTGCAATAAACATCCGAGCACAGGTGTCCTTTTGTACCCACTTTGAGGTCTCCCATTTGAGATCTTTTCATGTTTCAGCTAACTATTAGACCTAACTCTTTCCTGGCATTTGGGGCAGGGTCATAAAGGATGGGAGAGCCACAAAGGCCCGCAAAAACACCTTCTTTGTATGAAAAAAGAGATGCAAAATTGAACTGTGGCTCTGGAATTGCTTTCCATTCCAACATCAACCATTGTGGGGAGAAAGAGGCTTAAGATGTTAATATCTCAGTCCCTGGTTAGAGCTGGGGGAAGAATAACACAAAGTCCTCCAGAAACCTGGAGTGAGAGCCTGGATTGTTTTTTTGTGTTTTAGACAACAGAAAATAAGGTCATACTCTTCTCAATCTCACTTTCTCTGGAAAGTCGCATGCTCCAAAGCAGTGAGGACCTGGATAGAGCAAAGCTTGAGTCATCACATCAGGGTAAAAAGAGCTCCTTCTTCCCTATCAACTTGGTTCAGCACTGTACCTCTGCAAACTTTGCTTTTAAAATCTGTACAAGTCCCAGCAAGGCTTGGTTCCCTGCCCTGAAGAAAATCTATGCAAACACTCTGCTTCCTTCAGTCCCCTCTGTCTTTTCCAAATTCCTGGGGAGAGCCCAGGGCAGAAGTTGATAAAGAAGATGCACTGAGGTGGGGTTGGAGTCCAGAAACCTAAGGCTCCTCGGGGTCTCAGCAGTCAGTGGTCTTGCTTCTGTCTTCCAGAAGGGGCTCGGGGCAGATGACCTTTCTAAACAAGAAGTACTGCCACAGAGAGCACACTGCCAATTCGCAAACCAAGAGGGTTCTTTCTTCAAAAGTCATTCTTCCAGAATGAAAAAAGTTCTAATGTTTCCTAATAAAAATATAAAGTACATATGCTCTTTTCCCCCCAAAATCATTAAAGTGCCAGGACCACACTCCTCTGAGGTCCCATCATGGTGAGCTGATTTGACTTGGTCTATTTCTTGTCTGATTCAGGTCTGGCTTCATCTGGTCTGATTGGATTTGGTTTTGTTGGACTCACTTTCCCATTCTCCCTCATTGGTATGTATGTTCTTTGTGCTCATTCAAATACGAGGTGGTAAGAACATAATTCGTTTCACAAAATCTGGAACTTTGCTAAAACATTTCTTTGTACCTTGCCTTATTTATTTTGTCATACATCCTGGAAATTCCCCATAATCAGTTAGGATAGCTCTGACTCATCCTCTTTTAACAACTGCCCCATATTCCATGGGATATATGGGCCCTATTCATTCAGTCATTTATCAACTAAGAGACTCTGTGCTGGTTTCCTGTGTTTGACTACTACATAGGTTTCAGTCAGTGCCATGTGTTGCACCACCTCCAAGAACAGTGTTTACATTAACGGTGCTGCTATAGCCCAGGCTGCAGCTAACATTATCCTGCTGCTAGCCTTATACTCTTAACACTTTCATTGCCCAGCAGTGAGACTGTTGGGTCAAAAGATGTGTGTCTGTACTTTTAATGGATCTCGCCGGATTGCATTCTATCCTTGAAAAAAAAGAGATTGATCTCTTACATTTATACTGACATGAGTAAATGCCCTCCCAATTTCAACCATAAGCAATATCTCATTATTGCTGGATGTGCATTTTCTAGACTGGTGGTGAGATTGAGCATCTTTTCACGTTTATCAATGAATTTGGATTTGCTTTTTTATTTTTCTATTTGAATATTCTATTTTCCCATTGAGGTGTTCAATTTTATTCAATTAGTAAGCATTTTCTAGCATAGATTTCAATCCTTTTTTTTTTTTGTCATGTGTGATGCAAATCTCCCCCTCCAATTTTAACATTTGCTTTTTTGGTCTTGCTTGATATACTTATTTCAAATTTAATACAACCATTAGTCTTTTTATTTACAGCTTTGGGATTGTTGTCTTAGTTTAAAAGGCATTGCTATGCCCTGTATTTATATCTATGTATACACACACACACACACACACACACACGTTTGCTAGCTTTTAATATATTTTATTTTTTATATTTAGATCTTTAATTGATGTAGAGTTTATTTATAAATAAATACAGTATGAAGTAGAGATTCAACTTCTTTCAGATAGTGAGCGATATCATTTATTAGAGAGGTTTTCATTTTCAACTGAAATATAACATGATCTTGTCATATATGACAGTCACTCTAGCTTCGTTTCATTGTTGTGCCGGTGTTTTACCTATCTGCTCTTATGCCAGTACTATATGGGCTTGGATTGCAGATACTTTACCATATTTTAATATCTTAAAATTCTTCTAGTCTTGTTTTTTTTAGAAGTCATATGAGTCATTAAGGTTTTTAATTAGAATTTTATTGCATTTTTGTTGTATTAACTTTTTAATCAAGAATATGGGATATCAGTGCAACTCTTATGTAAGACTTGTAACAAGATTTTAAGTTCTCTTCATATAATTTTTGTTCCCTTCTTTGAAAATTTATTCCTAAGTTTATTGTGGCTTTGATGCTATGATGAATGAGTTATTTTCCATTTCCACCTATGGCTAATCTACTATTAGTATAGAAAAAAGCTGTACATACTTTAAAATATTTATCTCATAACAAGTTCCAGTTTTCTTAATTAATTCTAGGTTGTTTTTTTGTGGTTGTTATTTTTTACTAATTCTAGAATATTCAATACTTGTGTTTTCTAAATGCAGTTATTAGCACTGGCAAAATAACAGTTTTGTCTTTCACTTTCCAGATTTCATTCAAATTATTTTACTTTCTTATCTTATTGAACCAAATAGGACCTCTTCTTATTATTCTCAATCTTCAGTGAAGCATGCTATGGAAGGCATACCATGTAGTATTTTGTAGAGGTCAGTGTTCTCTGGGACATCAAGGAGATGAAGTGAAGTGAAGCCAGAGAAAACAGATATGGGGCATTTGGTCCATCCACAGATCAAATCAGTAGAAGTTGTTGCTCAGAGCTCACAGTAATGAGGAAAAACTACAGCTCCCCTGCACCAGAACCCACTGGAAAACTAGGAGTGAGAAAAAAGTGAGGAGGTTCCCACCACACATGTAATAGACAGAAATCTATTTGACTTGGATACTGAATGTCGGGATATTTGCTATCTGGCAAACGAATGAATGACAAATTAGTTATTGCTAAAATGATAAGGTTCTATAATGACTTTGTGTCTTAGTGCCCCCCAAAATACCATTTTCAAGGACCATCAGTGCTCACAGAGTGGCCCAGGGTCCATGAGACAGATGGTTTTGAACAGAGGCAGTCATTTGGGAGTGGGGGCTCCTTAAGTTTATAAGCCCTGATTTCAAGGACTTTTTCAACCCTGTCTAACCAGACAGGTCACTGTCCCAGTGAAGCCAGTGTGAGTGGTGGAAGAATGACCAGAAGTGCCTGACCATTGTCATGAACTTAAACCAGACCCTTCACATCCCCGTGTTTCTGTTTTTAGATCTGTCTGAATGTAAGGTGCCCCTGCCTCTTCCTGCAGCACATGGTGGTGGTGGTTTAAATCAGAACACATCGGGAAACCCAATCAAGGAGTTGTCCCAGAGCTAGTGCACTTCATTCTTCCTTAGGCACGAATCATATTTTACTTCATTCTAAACACATTTCTTGGTTTCCTTGGTCAACCTTTACTTGGTTCCACCCTAAATTCCAGAGAAAGGAGAAATGATGGTTTGGATCTATGTGGAGGTTATGGAAATAGAATCAACTGATTGCAAGTGATGACAGAGAACAAAGGAGATCCCTAGGTGGGAATCTGAAAAAACAACAACTCTAAGGACAGAACAGACTGAGCTATTTATGGGGCTATAAAGCTCCATCACCCCATAAAACTTAATAACCCTTAAAAGTATCTCTGGGGAGATAAAGAATGACAGAGCAGTTCAGGTCAAGCCAGTGATGCCTCAAGCTGATAACTATCCCCTTAGTGCTTGAACATACACCACAGACAATGACTTGTGTTCACAGCGGTGGCCTTGAGTTGAAAAGTAAAGGTTAAATTGTGTTGTTCTGTGTGCACTAAGAAGCATATTTTAGAAGTATTCTAACTAAAAATGATAGCAAAAGGAAGTGGGAAGTTCATGCATTTGGATTCAAATCCAACTCCATTCCAACAAGGCCAGTGAAGTATGTAAGTTACTTTACAACTCTAAGCCTCAGTTTCCTTATATGCACAATGGGAATATTAAGAACAGCTTCCCACAATTGTTGAGTGACTTAAATGACATATCATAGACTGTAATCAGCACAGATTTTATCCTTAAAAGATTAAAAGTTTTCAGTTATAAAGGAAACTTGCAGCGCTAAAGCCCTGGATCCTTAGGGCATTGTTGGGCAAATTAAGCATTGCATCATCATCATCATCATCATCATCATCATCATCACTATCGTTGCTGTTGTTGCTGGTAGTACTGTATATTCCACTAGAGATACTGCTGTATTACTAGTATGACACTACTAGTGACACTCATAGTAGTATTGCTACTACTGTAACTACTACTACTGCTGCTACTACTATTTTTACCATCCCACACCTATGGAGAGAATAAGAAACAACGCTTAATTAAACTGACAGGACAACTTTTATTTTTCAAGCCAGGATGAGCTCTCAGCCCACAGGCCACCTGTAGCCTTGCAAGCAGACATTCCAGCTTCTTCTGCAGTCTAGCCCTTGCCAAGCAGATAGTCCTATTTCTTCTGCACTCCCCATGCCTCTGTTAGTCAGGCTTTCTTGTATTGGTGGGGGTGTTTTTCTGGACTGAAGATAAATATTTTGTTGTATATAGGTGAACTGATTTCAAGCATAGATTAGCCTTGGTCAAACTCTTTTACTTAACTGTCCCTCATTTTCCTAATCTGTAAATGGAGGGTGATAAAATACCTAAATCCTAGGCATAGATTGAGGATCAAATGAGTTATTATGTGTAAATTTCTTAGAATAGTACCTGTGAACATAGTATCACCAAATATTAGCCACTTAGTAGTAGTAATAGTAGTGGTGGTAGTAACATACATATATGTGTGTTTATATATAAATATACATGGTATGTCATACAAATGGACATGGGAGTAGGGGAAGAAAGGGAGGAAGGAAGGAGAGGCAGAAAGAGAAGTCTATTCTAATGAATTGCATGAGTTGCTGTATAGTTTTGCTAGAGTGGCTATGACCCTTGCTTTCTAACAGGTTCAAGGAGTAGGGGAGAGGATTATATGGTAGTGGACACTGAAGCCCTTCTTGATTTTACAAGATGCTCTGTCTTGTGAAAACATAGAGGAAGAATTCAGAGCCTCAGAGACCTTTGCCTGAGGCATTCAGGAGAGAGGAATTCCATCGGTGTCCTATGTAAACAAGCACTGTGGGGACTTGTCTCTTCTCCCCATAGGAAACCACTTGTTTCCATATTTTGCTCTTATACTTCTCTACCTTTATAAGATGATAAGTAATCAAAATGTGATGTGGTTTCAAAAAGCCAAAGGTTTTTTTTTTTTGCTGCTGTAGTTCTTCACATCTATGGGAACTCGCAATTCCACAGACTTAAAAAGATCCCTGTAAGTCTTCATTGCTGTCTCCATCAGGGCTGGAGGCTTGCAATCAATAGCCTCATGGGTAATTTCCATTCCTCTCTGCTTAGATGCTGAGGGTTGGAGTCTCTAAACAACCTACTAAAATACAGAGTACCACTTAGGAATTAGAACACCACTTGGGTTCAGTGTTGCTAATTTCTTATTCTTGACTAATTTCTGAACAAGTTACTTTAATTGTCTGAGCCCTCATGCCTACATTTGTGGGTTGTGCAGCAATCCTAAGACCATTGTGTGAGTTAAATGATAGTCAGACACTTGGCACTTTGCACATGGTAGAGATGGCCAGGATGTGGAGCTGTCTCTGGCCTACACAGAAATGTACAGTCCCTGGTAAGACCTTTATCCTGAGTCAGGAATCCCTTCTTACTAATGATAACCCATTAATTCATTCTAGATTTTGTACACATCATTTATGCTCTCTGCTTCAGCTTCTGTTTCTCTACAACATCATTGTCTCACTTCTCAAACTTACAAGTGAATGTATGTTCACTTAATATACATTAACTTTAACTTGATTCATTCTAAAATAGAAAGATTGGAATTTCTGTGAATTAAGTAAAATTTTCACTCTGGCCCTTAATATATCAAAGTAGATTGCCTCTCATAGATAAGATTTTAAGTGATTAGAGTCACATTCAGAGAAAAGACTTCCATGGTTTAGTTCTTGGTATAGTGTACATGATTGATATCAGGTCCTCTACTGAAAGGTAATTTTGCTAGAGCAGAGCAGGGAGTATGCACATGAGTATTTGGGGGCTCAAAATGTGCTCCACAGAGGAGTACTTGAGAACAATGAAAACATACTTAGCTCAACTCAGCCATAGCTTGTGGGCTGGTTGACACAGTGATTCTACCTCCTATATTTTCTTGTCTCCTCCCAGAAGCAGCTACCTCCATTGTTCATAAATGGAAAGACAAGAGCTTGTTGTTGTGAGGTATCTAATTTTAGAAACAAGTGTTCTTGTTAGAGCTATTCCAGCCACAGGCGACCTGGTGTCCTCAGTCTACCCGAATCCAGAACGCGTGTTCCTGCCCGTCTCTAGCTATCCTTCCTTCCAGGTTGATCTACAAATCATCAAGCAAATTGAAGAGCTGCTGGTAGCCACAGCAGCATGATCTGGGTTTCACTCTGACCTGTCAGTGCTCCCCAATTACCAGTCAGTTCCATAACAATTCCTGTCTCTTGTCATCAAGGGTGTGAGCTCAAAAATGTTCCAGGATGTGTTAGCAATGGCCTTTCTACTTAGGTAAGTGACTTTCCTGCCCTGCAGTAACCAGTATATAGGGATGGTAATTACTTTTGTTTCCTTCTGGAAATGAGCACAATGACCAGGACTAAGCACAAATCCTGTAATATAAGAGAGGTTTGTGAAATATTCACAAACCAGAGGGACTGGTACTGTAAGATAAAACAAACTTCATCTTACCTTAATTGCCTCTGGAAAACTAGAAATAAAACTAGCACTAAATATCTCTAAAAAAGTAATGGTACCCTGCCCCTCCAAAATGTTTACCTAAAAAACCCTCCTTAAAAAAATAGCAACTACTTGTAAACATTCCCCCTGCCCCCAATTACCTCACAAAAACTAATATGTTAACCAATTTAATTGTATCCTCACTGTTTGCCTTCCTTTAAAATTCACCTGACCCTTGCCCTAGCTTCTCTCTATATACCCCTTTCTTTGTTTAATAAATTGTCATTTAGTTCATTACTTCCAAATCAACCCTTAGCTACTACAGCTAAGCAATCTCTCTCATTGTTTTTTGTTTTTGTTTTTGAGACTAGGTCTTGCTATTTTTGCCCGTGGGACCACAGGCTCTCATTGCCTGGGGTACCACAGACTCAAGCAATCCCCAGCCTCAGCTTCCCAGGTAGCTGGGATTACAGGCTCACGCCACCACGCCCAGCTATTTTTTTGGAACTAGGTCTTGCTACGGGCCCCAGGCGGGACTTGAACCGCGATCCCTAGCCCCGGCCGCTTCATAGGCTGAAGCTTACAAGCATGAGCCACCGTGCCCGGCTCATTGTTTCTTTCTTGTACCTTGCTTTTAGCCTCCAACAAGGTTCACCTCTCTTCAGAGAACAGAGGGAAACTTAGCCAAGCTTGTTTGGGAAACCAAAGCCTTTACCAGTAGCCACATTCAACCCACAGAGTGAAATCAAAAGAACCTAGTTGGATGAGAATGGACCTCACTCGAGTCTTTTCACTAGAGCTTTTCTCAGATGCTCCAGAGATTCCAGAGTCTATCGTCCTGATGGGGATGAGCCCACCGGTGCTCCATTGAATCATTCAGGTACTAGTTGTGTACCAGGCACTGTGCTCCTAGCAAGGAAGAGAAGTGTATGGGAAGAACCCTGTGCCAGACCCTCCTCAGGTTATAAGGAGGTAGGAGGGAGAAAGGGCAGTTGCTACCATCATATTGGCCTTAGGAAATGCCTCAGATATTATGTGAAACACCTTTCCTTACTTACTTCCCCTCTATAGAGGTGGAATACTTTGAAAACCTTTAAAAAGGTTTTTATTAAACTCAGAGTGTACAATGAGGGTGGGACAGAAGGACTGGAACCGTTATTAAATTACTATTTGTTTAACAAGTTTTATATCCAGGTACTGTATGGGCATGGGAAAGCAGGAGAGAGCTAGCTCCTGATTTTAGGGGGTCTGATAGGCCCAGGTGCTAATTTGTGGCCCACTGGTTCCCAGAGAGCAGCATCCCACCCCCTACCCCATTCTTTCCTTCCACTGTCAGTCATTTTATTAAAAAATGAAGCCTAACATAATTTGTTCCCCCATGTGAGTTACAAGGGCCAAAACTCCCACAAGCTAAAAGTTCACGCTAACAGGCATGATTAATTAGTAGTTGTCATGGAAATAGAATGTCATTAATTATACAATTTAAAACCATTCAAGTCTACTTCCTCCAAAATTACATCCTGAAACTGTAGCATTCGAAAACCAGGAGACATACATTATTCATGTATGTGTCAGACATAACACATACTAAATATTAGCTACAAAACAACCAGTATTATCAATGTAGGTGTTATGCTAGACAGACAGATAGCAGGATATCTGAGCACATGGCCCACTATTCAAATCTAACCCACAACTGGTCCATACAATTGCTCCTGCCCCCAGACTGTCCTCTAGTAAATAAAGCCTCCTAGGACACCACAAAGTTTATAAGGTACCCATAGTCATTGTTCACTGTTATACAACAAGTCACCCCAAAATGTAGTAGCTTAAAATGATAGTAATCATTTTATATTTCTCACAATGTCTTTGAGTCAGACCCAAAAGGCCTGGTGGGGTCTCTCACAAAGTTCCACTACGTTAGCTGGGGCTATATCCTATGCTGATTGGAGCTACAGTGCATATCAGCATGGTTCTCTCACATGAATTGCGAATTGGTACTTGCTGTCAGCCTGCTCTCTCTTTGAGAGAGAGCCAGATGTCCTGAGTGTCCTTAAGATAAAGCAGCTGACTTCCCCCTGAGTGAGCAGTACAAGAGATCAGGGCTGAAGTGGCAGGCCTGTTAGGATCTAGCTTTGATCCTAATTGCACTACTACAGTATTCTCTTGGTTCCACAGGCAGCCCAAATTCATTGCAGGAAGGACTGATACAAAGGCTTCAACTCCAGCAGGTGTAAATCTTGGGCTCTAGCTGCCACCAGTTTTCCATCATCATGAATGCTTCAGGCTAAGACCTCTGTTGCCCCACACAGGCAGGCAATTGGATCATCCCATCCACCAAATCTCTATATTTCAAGGTATCCTGTGTAAAAGGAAATAGTTTAGAGAATGTTACAGCAATAAAGTAAACAAAATAGCATCAAACATCATTTGGTGTTTTTTAAAAATATTCCAGGACCTCTCAATGCTACGCTCCACAGATAACCACTGCTAACATTTTGGCATAGGTCCCTAAGTCCTATCTATGTCCTTCCCTCTGGCTCCCTTCCTAACAACATTTAAAGATGTTGATCTCCATCCCATGGTAACAAAACTTTTCCTTATCTTCTATACCCCTTCAGCTGTTACCTTCTCTTTTATCCCTTCATAGCCTAGTTTCTTAAACAACTTGGCTAACCTTCTTTTGCACCAATTGCTCCTGAAACCACTTTATGAGCTTCATTCCCTCTCGTCTACGGAAATTGTTCCAGCCAAGTCACCCATGACCTTCTGGTCTATAAACCCAAGGACACAGTTAAGTCCTTTTCTTACTCTATCAGAAGTTGTTGACCCCCATCTCCTTTCACCAGTTTTTCTCTTACTCTTCTGACGGTCTCCATTCTGGGTTTTATGCTCCAGCTACCTCTTAAATATTAGGGTTCCTCAAGCCTCTCTCCTAGACCCATCTGTCTATATCACCAGGGTGAGCTCATCCATTTCCATGCCTTCATTTACCAGCTATAAGCTAATGCTTTCTAAATCTTTGGCTCTAATTCAAGTCTCTCCTGAGTTTCCAGATCATATAACCAAGTATGTGATGAAAATCTTTAGTCAGGATTCAAACTCAAGCTATTGATAGCTGAATTTGTCATCTTCCCCACATACTCTTGCTCTTCCTTTTAATGTTTCCCTATCTCAGTCAGTGCCACCTTTATCCACCCAGTTTTCCAGGCCAGAAACCTAGCATTAATTATCCTTCATACTATACTCCCCTCTCCCCTTCATCTGTCACATTTATCAGTCACCATGTCCTCTGAATTCTGCCTCTAGATTCCATTTGCTATTCCCCTCCTTTCAGTTAGCACTCCATAGTTTTCACTACCATTATGTCGACAGCTCCTAACATATCTCCCTGTCTTCACCCTTGCCCCATAATTAACCCCCTTCCTATCATTGAATGTTTAGGTTCTTTGTACATGATTATACTTCAAAATTTTCTGATTATTTGAATATTTTGTTAGATTGGATATTTATTTCTTATGTTTGTATAATTCACTCTAAGGTATACGTTGTAAATAAGGAGTCAGAGATAACTGCCAGATCCTCTTCTAGACAGACCATATCTATCTGCCATCTAATCAGAGGGCACAGGTTCTAGTGTGCATCTGTGAGTGAGAATGCCCACTCCTCAAGCTGAGAAAGCCTTCTACAACCTAGTCTAGCCATACCCCAGCCTACGCATCAATATACATCCTCTTAGTTTCATTCTCCTGCATTGGTATTCCTTTAAGTATTTATTTAGCACTGACTACATGTCAGGCATTGTACTGAAGAACAGCCTCATTTTCATAGGTCTGTATGCTTATGGCATGCTTTACCCAGCTCCCAAATTGCATCTGACTTGATTCTGGGCCTTTCCTCACCACCCAGAGGTATATATATATCTCCTTTCATTCCTTTCCCAGCAGTCAAGTCTTCTCCAGCCTGTGGTGGATGCTCCCCTTCCTTGAAAATCCTGGGTCACAATGATCCTTATACCTTTCTTACCACTCCTCTCATTTCAAAATGTAGTCACTCTTATTTTTTATGGCTTTTAAATGATTTCTCCTCTCTATTGTCCTAGCTATAGCTATCCTGAGCTATGTCAGTACTATCTCCCCTAAACTTAATCTCCAGAAGAATCAGAATCATATACATTTTACATTTTCCCCTTACTAGAGAATAACTTAAGTAACTAATCACTTGTTGACAGCTGGTTAGATGGTTAATTACTTCTCTGAGCCTTGAGCTCTGCATATATATAGGACTGGGGGTAATAATTCCTAAAGGTGGTTGTGAGAATTAA
Organism: Uropsilus gracilis; assembly: GCA_004024945.1. Classification (NCBI taxonomy): domain Eukaryota; kingdom Metazoa; phylum Chordata; class Mammalia; order Eulipotyphla; family Talpidae; genus Uropsilus; species Uropsilus gracilis. The sequence continues at coordinate 58,427 of PVHY01001008.1, read as the reverse complement.
GTTAAAGCAAAGGAGAAAAGACATAAGCTTTGGTCCCATCCACCAAACTATCTAATCCTCAACGAAAGCACAGCAAGTACAAGCAATTTACTTATGAAATGGGTGAATGGATTGGTGAGTGACAGAAAGCCCAGACAATGAAACAATGGATTCTGAACACACCAGAGTGGTCCTGTCAGAGAAGCAGAGGGTCTTTTCTTGGCTGCAGGGAGAGCATTCTGCCAGCAGGAAGACTGTGGAGGGGATGTTTTCTACTTTGCTCAAACGTCATGAAATGTTGATTAATGGCAAATCGAGTTTGATTTGGGTATTTCTGTGGCAGCCAGCTAATTTTTGTAAGTTTGAGTTTGTGATCTGTCAAGGTTCCCAGAAGTGAGTGGCAGGCACATGTTTCTTATAAACGGAAAAGAAATTCTTGTGTAAATTAATTTTCACTGGCACCGGTCTGGCTCCAGGCTCTGTAAGAAATGTGTTAGTTTCAGAACCCAGGCTATTAATATTTGTTCACTAATGGGCATTCCATTTGTTTTGAAAAAGACATAAAACTGTCCAAAAATCACTGAAGGTCATGACATAAAAGGCTGTTGGTTGGGGGACTGGGAGAAAGGGATGTCATTTCCAGATGTTGACTCTTTGTTTTCTGACTTCATACATCGAGTTCATGATGTTAACTTTGCCTGATTTGTAACAAGAATGACTGTGTGGTCAGCAGTAACAATTAAGCCCTCTTCTCCTTTCTTCACTACAGGAAGAGACAGAGGGACAAGTTGCTACAGTCTTCCTCTAACCCCCTACTTCACTCTTCACTCTCCCCCTTCCTTCTACATTCCTAACACACTTCTCCATCACCCTCAACATGTGGAATCGTCTCAGAGAAGATGTCTTATAGTTGGAACGTTGGTCTTAGCTCACTGATGCTTCATCACTGAAGTATGAATGGCATATCTGGAAGGGACGGGTTGCCTGGTTCAGGAATTCCTCACCAAGATCCATGGAACTCTCAGAGATCTGTTCAGAGAATTCAATGAGCCCATAAATTTGAATGGGAATAGATTGCTACTTTCTTCTGACTAACTACTACCTGAAATTTAGCATTTCCGTCAACCATTCATCAAGGACACATATCGCAGTAGTGTTGGCAGTACCTGTGATTTTCCCAGCAAAGAAATCATAGTCACTCACTTTCCTGTCTCATTATAGCTCTTGCAAAAAATTCAAAATATCATTTAACACTACTTCAAAGTTATAGTAAAATTGGAGCATTTTAATTTAAAGATTACCTACCATCATATCTTGTTATGTGATATATTAGTAAAGAAGCATCTAATTTTTCCTGACCTTTTGTTTGGTTTCCCTGTACTTCACCTATAAGTTAAGTCATCTAATACTTCTCATTTTCCTTTTGATTTACTTCACTTATCATAACCCTCAAGGGGGGAAATCAAATATTATACAAAACAAACAATGATATAATAAAATAAAAATAAAGTTTTAAAAGAGAAGCACATTTATTACTATGTCAAGCGTTTACTCTTTCCCAATTATGTTGAAAGCAATATCAGCATAACTGGTTTCTTTTGTAATTCATTGTTTGTTTTTCTATGCATTTAGCCATTATATTTTCCTGAGAGGAGAATCTATAGGTTTCACCAGACTGCCAGAGGGACCACAGCACAAAAAAAAAATAAGATGGTAGATCTGGTTGCTGGAAATACCTAGTTTGCTTCTCATACATATTCCAGGATCTCCAAGAAATATAATAAAGACATGTCAGGCATAATGGGACAGAATACTAGAATTGATTCGCAGTGGCTTTCATGAGCTCTGTAGGAGAAGAGTAATAACTGTGTACTTTCCAGTCCATGCTCCAAATAGGATTGTCTGCAATAATGAGAATGTTTTATCTTCACTGCCTGATATGATAGCCACTAGCCACAAATGCCTTGTGAGAATTTGAAAGGTGGCGAGGGCAACCAAAAATTCAATTTTTTTGTTGTTGTTGACATAACATTGAATTTTTATTTATGTTTCAGGTGTGCATCATTAGAAGTGAACATCAGTATTGTAATCAGTGGATTATATTACGTTCACTACTGAAAGTGTAATCCGATTCCTCAAAAATTTGAAAATTTATTAATTTAATTTTAATGAATTTATTTTCAAACTTGAATAGTCACATAGTAGCTCTAACCTAATCCCACACACACCCATGTCAGCATCCTATCACAGAGGAAGTACCTGGACCCTAAGAGTGATGGCCTTTGCCCATTTGTGACAACTGACACCAACATCCCAGATCTCTCTGCTCCAGTTTAGAGTTTTCTCATTTATATAGCATTTCTAATGTATCTTTTAGCAGACTGATGATTCCCTTAACAATACACAGATATGCCATGAGAGAATAATACAAAGTTACATAGTCTTAGTAAAACAAGGTGTTATCTTTTCATTACAGAAAAGCCTGATTCAATGGCTTCCTCTTGGTTATTACTGACTTTGTCAGTTTGAAGGGAGTGGGATAGAAGTAGGAATTATTTTGCTTTTTTGTTTTCCAAATTTGTTAATATGAAAATGTCCACAGGTGTTCTAAATACAAAATACATTGTTGACCATTTTGTGGTCTCCAAACATAGACGAACCCTGCTCTGAGCCAGACTGCTTATGCTTCACTCCTAAAGCAGGTCCCCACTGTGACTCAGAGTTTGAAAACACTGGCAGAGTGTGCCAGTTTGCCAGGGGGTCTGTTGATGAGGGATCTGTGGTGGAAAGTCCTGATTGGATGGGATTGCTAATGAAGCCGTGAAGAGGGAATGCCTTTGTCAGCAGAGGTGGGAGCCAGGGAGAGCCTCCAGGAGGGCTGTCTGGGAGGCACAGGCCCCCTGCATAGAGAAAAGGGAATCCTGTACTCCCCCTGTACATATGAATTCTTTGGGGGGGCTCAAGAAGTTACCTGAATAGTTTCGCCCTCCTCCAGACTCAAGTCCCAAGAAAAAAATAAATAGTGGACTTTTTTTTTATAAACAGTGGACTTTTTTTCCTTTCCTGGCCTAAAAGAGGGCTTAAACTGGAGTTATCCAAAGATAACCCTGACCGCATCTTAGGCCACAACTCAAAAACAATGATACATAGCAAAACTGCCCAACACACTGATTATATGTTTTCTGAACTTTCCCTTGTATTTAAACAATTTTCAGAGACTTCTTATTGCAAGTTGGCTGGCTCTACTGCAAATGTGCTGAATCAGAATTCTAGAGGATATGTACTGGGAATCTAGGTCTGAAACACAGGACCTAGCTGATATTGATTTGCAGCAGGTTTGAGGATTGCTGACCTTAAAAATGACAAGCCTACCATTAATCAGCACATTCAAGCCTCTGGGAGTTGGCACATCCCCATGCAGGGTGGCTCTTCCTGGTGGAACACACACAGATTGTAGTCATCATGTTAACAACAACAACTAACATTTATTGAGTATATGCCAAGTGTCAAGTGTTAAACTAGGAAATTAAAATTAAGCTTCCTACTGGCTTTTATATTGCAAATTGGCAGATAAGAAAACTGAGGTTTAGACTATTTAAATAAGTTATCCAGAGACACAGAGTCAGGAAATAGACAAATGTAATTCAAAGTGAGATCTGTCAAATTCTAAAAATTATGCAGCTGACCTGTGGTAAATAACTCTCATTTGCCAGGGGCCAAAGGGTTCCTTAACACAAAGCATTTTCTGTGTTAAAAGAAGGCAAGTGCTGGGTACCATGGGAAAAGTCAATCATTGTATCTTGACTTGGAGATGTCAGCCTGAGAGTGAAGCTTCACTCATCAGGCAAGCCTGTCCATCCCCAACACTTCCAGGTTCCTCATCAGGAAACAGAATTTGTCACATCTATACTGAAGGTTGTGAACAGCATACACCGTGTAGCTGGCATGGATGGAAAGGTGAGCACTGCTTCCCCAATTTGTGTTTATTTCAAATATGGAAAACCCTCAGCCATCATCTCTTCAAATAATTCTCTATTTTCATCTTCTGGAATTCTTTTTCAATTATCTATGAAACGTCTCTCACTTGAGCCTAAATTTCTCAGAAGTTGTCTTTCAGATTTTTAGAACTTTGTGTGAATCTGCCTGAAGGTCTCAGTACTCTTCCATCTCAGCTGTCTCCAATTAAATTTGATCTTGATCATTGAGTTTATTAATAACCTTGGTTTTCATTAACGGGATTTGTAACTGATTTTTCTTCATACCCATGGGTCTTGCCTTGTATCCTCTTTTTGTCTTACTCGTTCCTTGGGTTTTCAGGGTCATTTCTCCTTGTATTTCTGAAACACTTCCCCCATTTGTCAGTTTCCCTGGCCATTTTTCCTAGCAATCCTTTTCCTCCTGGTTTGGAAATTAGGTTTGCAGGTGCCTCTGAGACTCAGCAATCTTTCATCTGCATTTTCTTCCCTCTGAGGTCATTCTCCCCCTCTTTCTCCAACAGCTATCCTGTTGCCTCCACTGGGGCCCAGCAATCACAGATCAGAACCCAGTCTCATATTGTTGGCTCCAGGTTCTCTCTGGGGCTGATTTTGGCAATGTGACGGATCCGATCCCAGAGCCAGGAGCAGGCATTGCCAGGATCTGGCTTCACAGCCATGTCCACTTCTGCTTCTCTCAGAACATAGCTTCAGGGAAATGGGAGCCCAGGTACCATCACCAATTTCTTTGAGTCTCTGTCACAGGTAGGGGAACCCCCCCCCTCTGTCCCACACAGGAGGCTTGGCTCTCATTCCCTTGTGGCCTGGGGTGATTTAACTCCCCATTATGAGCAGAAAAACAAAAACAGCTGATTCTCCCTATTTGTTCTCAGACCCAGAACCCCATAGCTCCGCCCTCAGATACCCCCATTCATGAATTTGTGTCTTGTGCTGTTTACCAAACACTGAGATGTTTAGCCTACATCTAAGTGTTCCTGTGTCTTTTCATTTTTTGTTTATTTTCAGTTTTCCTTTACTCAACATTTAGCAGAGGATCACCCCACAAATCCTTCTCATTCCTAAGTCAAGATGGCTTGAAATTGTGTTTTAAAAGAAAATTAGAAACAAGGAAGAGTCAAAATTCTTACACGTTTCCTTTGACACCAAAAATAATAGTTCCCAGCAACCAAGAGAAAGAAGTAAGTACATTGGATGACAGTACCTGTAAATGACTTTCTCAGATCAATTCAGAGTCACGTAGAGTGGAGAGGGAATGAGCCCTAGGTTGACCCTCACTGAAAAATTCACCATTAGTTCACTGCATGATCTTGGCTGCGGATGACATAGCCACTCATCTTTCTCTGTTAAGCTGAGCCCTTTTCTAGTTCTGAAAGTCTGTTATTCTCTAACCAAAAGGAAGCATAGCCCAGTGTCTGTAATTCCAAAGCAGTGTCCCAAGTATTTCCTTCTTACCCACTTCCTCTTACAAGTGCCTGGCCTGGCGACCACCTCCAGAGCTGCCGTTCCAGAAACAACAAAACTTTAGAAAGTCTATTCAGGTTTCATAGAGGGAATGATCGCTCAAATGCTACTCATGGTTTTCTTTATCCTTCTGCCCCAAACTTGAATTCCTAATGAGTGTTTCAGAAAGCTCCATATGGGCAATGTGAATGTAGGGGCTGTTGCCTCTGTTCCACAGAGAACAATGTCACAGCTAGCACGGCTTAAGGACCCTGCACAGGTCCCTCAGCACATGCAGAAAGATCAGGGCTTTATGCAAGTCCAGCTGCTTCTATACGTTCTTCTGGACCCAGCCCTCCACTTCTGGCCACATGGTCTGACTGACATGAACAAGCCATTTGGTTCTCCCCCGCATGGTTCTGCAGGCTCTGGGAGCAATTCTCAGGGTGGTTACCAGCAACTCTAGCTCCCACCCAGGTGTCAGGCAAACTTCTACCAATACTCCCTTAAATCTTGCCAAGAGTTTATTAAAATCACAGGGTGTACGTTTTGCAGATCAAGTGTGATAATTTCACCCTCCTCCACTCACCATCATTTAACCTCAGGGCAGTGTTATAACCTCACAGCAAACCTCCTTTGCCAAGAAAAATATCTCTTGACTTTCTGTTGGTTTTTTGCAACTCAGAGCAAAACTATGAAGCTAGCAATGTTCACCTCAATGCCTTTCTGCTCTTCACCCTTGTCTGCCTTCAGAGGCCCTGCCCTTATCACCCCTACCCCCAGCCCCTGAGTCTTATTACCACCCCCACCTCACAACAGCAGCTCACAACGAAGAAACAAGAATTCATATGGCCCAGCCCCCAACTCTTCCCCAGGAGACTTCCATATTGAAGAAAGAGAATTCTTTAAGTGTGTATGCATTTGTTGTTTTTCTGATTAGATAACTAACACATGTCCATCACAGGAAATTTGAAAAGTACAAAAAATACAAATAATTCAAAACCCCTAATCTCACCACCCAGGCATGCCTCTTTTAACCCTCTGACATATTCTACTTCTCAGTTATTTGTGTGTATACATACACACATGCCATATCCATTGTCCTAGGGTCTGTTTCAGGGTATATTGTTTCATTGCTGTGCTGCCAATTCCTGCCTCAACACCACTGTGCTTAAATTATTATTGTTTGATAATAGACTTTACTTCCTCGTGGCTAAAATCTTCTATTATCACTTCTTTCAACATTTTAAAAATTATTCTCAACCATTTCTTTTTCCTGCTGAATGTTATATTTATTGTGATAAGCAACTAAATAGGCCCATTACCCTTAAATTACACATTCATTAAAGAGCTTATAAATTAAAATTATACATTCATTAAAGAGCTTATAAACTAAGGAATAAAATTTGCATCTTCACCAACATTCAGATTTTTCACCCAGAAATACTGTATGGCTATCTATTTAGTCAGACTTTATTATCTTTTAATAAGTAAAAATACTTCCTTCAAATAGGTCCTAAACATTCTTGTTGAGACCTTTATCTATTTAGTCAGACTTTATTATCTTTTAATAAGTAAAAATATTTCCTTCAAATAGGTCCTAAACATTCTTGTTGAGACCTTTGTATATTTTGGTTTTTTATTGGGAATTAGGTCTTTTTAGTCTCAGTGTTTGTTGAGACCTTTGTATATTTTGGTTTTTTATTGGGAATTAGGTCTTTTTAGTCTCAGTGTTTACAATTGCACTGATTTGGAAAATGTTTCATACATCTAGCTCTTATCTTACTCTCTGAATAACTCTAATATTGTTTCAATTGATTCCATCCTTTTCCTAGGAAGATAATTATGCCATCTTAAAAAAAATGATAGTTTTATCTCCTTTATATGTATAATTTTGTTTCATGAATAACTCCATCTTCAAGAGCCATGTCAGGTATCAATCAAATCAATGATTTGATCTTATTCTACCATGGATCATTTAATCCCATTAAGGAGCTGTTTTGCAAATTTTTTTTTTTGTAATTCAAATGAATATATATTTCTTTTTTTTTCTTTTAATAATTTTTAAAAACTTTTTGTGGGGAGAAAGGAAGTTACATAGGTAGGTATACATATTACAATACCATAATTACGAAATTATAACCATACAAAATAATACATTATTTACTGATGTGTGATTTAAAAGTTTCAAATACCACTGGAATGGCAAACATCAAATCCAGTGTACTGATTATTATTTCTGATTATTATTTCTGGGAATGTATAATGGGGAATAGGATAGAAGAGATATCCACAGAGAATGTCAAATATCTCTGTGATGGTTGTTCTTTTTTTTTTAATTTAATTTAAATTATTTTAAATTTGCATATATATATGTGTATTTATATTTATATTACATTATTGCATTATTGTGTACCCCGGGGCTTTCCCACTTCATTAATACCTGTTAACCATGCTGATCTTTTGTGCCCTTCACCTCCCCTGCCTTCTTCCCCCTCCTCCACTCTCGCTCCCTTGTTCAGTCCCATTGGTTGTTTTTATTTTTTCTTATTCGTTTGTTTGTATTTCCCTATATCCATCAAAGAAGTGAGACCATCTGTATTTCTCTTTTTCTTTTTGACTTATTTCTGATAATAGTTCCATCCATGTTGCTGTGAATGATATGTGTTTGCCCTCCTTGATTGATGCGTAGTATTCCATCGTGTATATGTACCACATTTTTTTTTTTTTTTTTTGCTAAATCGTCACCAATCGTCTGTTTTGGGGCATTTGGTTTGTTTCCAAATCTTGGCAAGTGTAAACAGAGCTGCAATAAACATGCACGTACAGGTGTCCTTTGAATTAGTGTTTTCTGTTTTTCAAGTCTTTTTTAAAAAATTTAAATTGAAAATGAATATTGAAACTTAACAGGTATAGTTTCACTAACTGTTGAGATGATCACATTTTTCTCCTTTACCTATTGTCACAAATTGTTATTGTGATTTCCTAATATTAAATTATTTTTATATTTCTGGCATCAGATCTATTTTTTCTGGTGAAATTTTTTAATGTTTTATGAGATTTCATTCATTGATATTATATTCAGGATTTCACAATTTCTTTGTATGCAGATGAAATTAGTTTGCAGCAACATGTCCCAATATGTGTTTTCTGGAACACTATTGCAATGAGCTGTCAGCCAGAAAAGAGAAAGAAAGGGAGGAAGAAAGGGGGAGTTCTGTGCTGAAACTGGTTTGGGAACTATTATATATCCTTCTTGGAGATTTTTAAGGAACATTCCCATTTTGAAAAAAGGTAGAGTTTTAAAAAAAGAAATTTGTCCTCAAGTTTGTATAATATAGCACTTTCCAAAATCACTGTCCACTGAATCCCTATTTTATATAATTCCAATTAATAACTTTCAGAGTTCATGTCTAAAGCAGGCACTTTGGAAACATGGTGTCAGTATGGATCTCAGAATTACTCTGATACTATTAGAAAGTCTCTCCTTTCTTAGACGTTCTAATAAAATGCTTATAATCAGTTAAACTCTATTGCTATCACCCTACACAATACAAATCTTACTGTTTTCTGTAGCCATTTTCCAATCCAAGTTTATAATTTTCAGTTTAATGATTCTGAAATATTGCCTCATTCTGGTTGATGAGGTATGGGGCACTGGCCCTATACTCACTTCTTCCATCCAAAGCAGCCCAAGTTCTTTAGTGCAAAGTGCCTTTAGGTTGATTTTCCACCATCACTTGCCCCGCGTTCTAAAACCAGCTACAACCATTCACCAAGCCTTTTGCTTGTTCTTCTCCTCCCAAGTCCAAAATCTTGACTTTTTTATAATACCCAATCATTACTCAAAACTCAGAATCACAAGAATCAGAATCATTCTCATAGTTGTTGAAAAACAGTTCCCCAAAGACTCTTAGAGAATATGTAAGTAACAACTAATAGTCTCTTCTCTTGAGCTCCTGTTCTTGTAGCCCGGTTTTTTGGTATGTGCCAAACTAACTGGTGTAAAGTGGTATCTCACTGTGGTTTTGATTTGCATTTCCCTGATTACTAGTGATGTTGAACATTTTTATTGTGCCTATCAGCCATTTGTATTTCATCTTTGGATAAATGTCTTTTTAACTCTTCTCATTTTTTGATTGAGCCTTTTGCTTTATTTTTGTTAAGTTGTATGAGTTCTTTGTGGGTCTTTGTTATCAGACCCTTATCACTTGTATAAAAAGCGAAAAAAAATCCCATTAAGTTGGGTGTCTTTCTGTTTTGGTTATTGTCCCTTTTGCTGTCCAGAAGTTTTTTAATTTCATGTAGTCCCAGCTGTTTATGTTTTCCTTCATTTTTCGGTATCTGTAGATATGTCCTGAAAGAGGTTTCTGAGATGTAAGTCTGGGAATGTTTTGCTGATATTTTCCTCAATGTATATTATAGTTTCAGTTCTTATATCCAAGTCTTTTATTCATTTTGAGTTGGTTTTTGTATATGATGTGAGGGAGTAGTCTAGATTCATTCTTTTGCATGTAGCAGTCCAATTTTCCCAACACCATTTATTGAATAGACTGTCCTTGTTCCAGTGTATGTTTATTGCCCCTTTGTCAAAAACCAGTTGTCCATACATGTGTGGCTTTATTTCTGGGTATTTGATTCTGTTCCATTGGTCTATGTGTCTGTTTTTGTTCTAGTACTGTGTTGTTTTATTTTATGGCTTTGTAGTATAATATGAAGTCTGGGAGAATGATTCCTCCATTCTCTTTTCTTTTGGTCAGGAGGGCTTTAGCTATTTGAGGTCTTTTATTGTTCCATATGAATTTCAGTAATTGTTGTTGTATTTCTTTAAAGAATGTCATTGATGTTTTTATTGGATTGCATTGAATCTGTAGATTGCTTTTGGTAGGGTGGTCATTTTGATGTTTTATTCTTTCAATCCAAAATAGAGAATGTCTTTCCATTTCTTTATGTCTTCTTCTTTAACAGTGTTTCCAAGTTTTCTTTGTATGGGTCTTTCACATGTTTTGTTAGGCTTATCCCCAAGTATTTCATTTTTGTTGGTGAGAGGGCAAATAGAGTGATATTTTTAATTTCTTCTTCTGCCTGATTTTTTTTGCATATAGGAAGGTTACTGATTTCCGTGTGTTGATTTTGCAACCACAACCTTATTGAACTGGTTTATTGTTTCAAGTATTTTTTCTGTGGATTTTTGGGGTTCTCTACATAGAGAATCAGATCATCTGCATATAATGACAGCTACATATCTTCTTTCCTGATTTGTATTCCTTTTACGTCTTTCTCTTGCTTTATTGCCCTAGCTAGAACTTCCAGCACTATGTTGAAAAGTAGTGGTGAGAGCAGACATCCTTGCCTGGTTCCAGATCTTAATTGAAATGATTTCAGTTTTTCCCCATTAAGGATGATGTTTGCTGTAGGTTTGTCATAGATGGCTTTTATTATGTTGAGATATGTTCCTTTTATTCTGAGTTTTTCAAGGGCTTTTATCATGAATGAGTATTGAACGTTATAGACTGCTTTCTCTGCATCTATTGATATGATCATGTGGTTTGGTTTTCTCCTTGTTGATGTGATGGATTATGTTGATTGATTTTCAGATGTTGAACCAGCCCTGTGCCCCTGGGATAAATCCCACTTGGTCACGGTGAATAATCCTTTTTATGCATCGTTGGATTCAATTTGCCAAGATTGAATTTTTGAATTCAATTTTTGCATCTATGTTCATTAGGGATGTGGATCTATAGTTTTCTTTCTTCATGCTATCTTTGTTTGGTTTTGGTATTAGTATAATGTTTGCATGATAGAATGTGTTTGGCAATTTTCCTTCTTTCTCAATTTTTGGGAAGACTTTCAGTAGTACAGGCATTATTTCATCTTTAATGTCTGGTAGAATTTGTTTGTGAAACCATCTGGTCCTGGGCTCTTGTTTTTGGGGAGGGTTTTGATGACTACTTCAATCTCACTGCTTGTGATTGGCCTGTTTAAGTTCTCTATTTCTTTGTTCAATTTTGGGTGGTTATAATATCATTCCAAGAATGTGCTGTTTATCTCATCCAGATTGTTGTAATTTTTTGCATACAGATACTCATAATAGTCTCTGATTATCCTTTGGCTTTCTCCTATGTCGGTTATAATTTCTCCTCTTTCATTTGTGATCCTGCTTTTGTGAGTATTCTCCTTATTTTCCTTTGTGAACCTTGCTGGGGGTTATCAATTTTATTTATTTTTTTTTTTCAAAGAACCAGCTTTTGGCTTTGTTGATCTTCTGGATTGCCTTTTTAATTTCCAGGTTATTTATTTCTGCTTTGATTTTTATGATTTCTTGTCTTCTGCAGGGTGTTGAGTATTTTGGTGCTCTTTTTCTAGTTTCTCAATGTGGGTGATTAGATTATTTGGTTTGCTTCTCACTTTTTGATCTGAGCCTGTATTGCTATGAAATTTTCTTTTAATATTGCTTTTGCTGAGTCCCATATATTTTGGAATGTTGTCTCAATTGACAAAGTGACCAAAATGTTGTCATTTGTTTCAAAGTAAGTTTTAATTCCTTCTTTGATTTCCTCATTTACCCAGTAGTCTTTCAGTAGCATGTTGTTCAGTCTCCATGTATCTGACATGTTCCTTGATTTCCTTTTGTTGTTGATTTCTATTTAATGCCTTTATAGTCAGAGAAAAAAAGTTGATATTATTTTAATCTTTGTGTATTTATTCATGTTTGCCTTATGCTCTAATATATGGTCAATTTAGGAGAATGATTCATGTGCATTTGAAAAACAAAGTGTATTCTTTTCCTTGGGGGTGCAGTGTCCTATGGATATCTATTAGGTTTTTGATCTAGATCTTCCTTTAAAACTGTTGTGCCCTTGTATAGTTTCTGTTTTGTTGATCTGTCCTTTAGTGAAAATGGAGTGTTAACATCTCCTACTATATATGTATTTTTGCCAATGTTTGCTTTCAGTGTTGTTAGTAATTGTCTGATGAATTTTGCTGCTCCCTCATTTGGTGTGTATGTGTTAATAATTATTGTTTTTCTAATGTATTACCCTCTTTATCATTAAGATGTATCCTTTCTTCATCACTTTTTTTTAGTTTGAAATCTGTTTTATCTGTTATAAGAATAGCTACCCCTACCTTCTTTTGGAGGCCATTTGCTTAAAGGATTGTTTCCCAGCCTTTTACTTTCAGTCTGTGCATATCTTTAGAGATCAAATTTAGAAATCAAATTTTTCCTGAAGACAGCAGAAGATTGGGTTTTGTTTTTTCATCCAATCTGCTACTCTATCTTTTAACTAATGAGTTTAAACCATTAACATTTAGAGTGATATTGATATTTGAGTCTAAAGTTGCCATTTTTTTGGTCATTTTAAAGTTCTGTTTACTTCCTTGTTTTATTCTTTCTGTTTATTCTTCTGTCAGTTTTGATCATAAGGCTTCTCGTCAGATTTCTTAGAGTGGAGGTTTAGTGCTGGCAAATTTCTGAAGACTTTGCTTGTCTGAGAATATTCTTATTTTTCCTTTATACAGGAAGGAGATCTTTGCAGAGTAGAGAATTCTTGCCTGCCATGTTTGTCTTGGAGTTTTTTAAATACATGGCTCCAGTCTCTCCTTGCCTGAAGTGTCTCCTCAGAAAAATCTGAAGTCAGATTAATAGGTTTTTCTCTATACGTTATTTTTTTCCTTTCTCCAGACAGTGTCATCATTCTTTCCTTATCTTGGGCTCTTGTAGGCTTTACGGTGATATGACTTACTGTGATTTTCCTTTCATTGAAGTATGTCTATTTTCATTTCCTTCTTCGGATTTGGGAAGTTCTCCTCTATTATTTCCTTAACTATCCCTTCAGTTCAATAACTCTCTCCTCTTCTGGGATTCCAATAACTCTAATATTTCCTTTCTTCAAGGTATCTGAAGTCTCTATGAATTTTCCTCTGTCTTCTTCCTTTGTATTTCTTTCTCTTTTTCTTTGTTGACCCATTCTATTTGGTGCCTTTGAGTGTACTGATTTGCTCTTGCAGAGATGACAGGCTAGATTCACAGAACTTTATGGTTACAAATTCTTCTCAAGTAGAGATCTTTAGCTCAGTAATAAACAAGATCTAAAGAAACTGCTCTTTCCACAGACTGGAACTAGGCCTAAATTTATCAGAGAAGTAAATGATACGCCAGTCAGAAGGGAAACCTGCAGATACTCTCAGGTCATAGGGTATTCCTAGCTTACAACTGAACCAGCTGGAGAGCCAAAAATACTGGTACTGGGTCAGACCACTCAAGTCAGAATCTGGGTTTTGAGAGAGTGCTATGTTTTAAAGTGGTCCATCTATTTCTTATGTACAGCCAAAGTTGTAAGCCAAGAATCTGACAGAAAGATTGTGGCAGTCTGGGGACATAGTTGTGAAGTTCTAATTCTGTTTCTTTACCTCTTTTGGCCCTCTTTTATCCCCAAACTGCCCCTCTCCTGGTCTTTTCTGAGCACCTACATCACCTAATGTGAACTGACATGTGCTCCTCTGTCAAGTCTACAAGTCAAGAAGACTTGACTTTTGAAGGAGTTTACTAAAGGATGACCTCCCTGGTGCTAAACTGGTGGGCAAATAGAGCATAGAGAGCAACAAGGTATAATAAAGCTTCAAAGATTCTGTTGACTCACACCGCAGTGCAACTGTTTGATGGGTTGGATTGTAGGGCTGAGCCTGGTACACAGATGTGGGCCAGCACTCACTGGTGGAACCAAGCTCTTCCTCCCCTCACTGCCTCAGCAGCCTCAAGGGAGTTAGAAGAGACTCAGATCTTGTTTCTTGCTCATGGCCTGAGTGTCTACAAGTATACAATCAAAGAGAAACTAGGGTCTGGGACAAGGCAAGTGTTAAACCATCTGGGGAGTTCATTTACATGCCAGCATCCTCACCATCACCTACCCCTGCCCAGGCATTTTTTCAGTGACCTAGATAGAGAACAGTAATGTCTGCAGTCCCTCAAAATCTGCCTAGGGACATGGCATTATGGACCTTTGTAGATAGAGGTCAGCCATACTGCCCCAAGCCCTGATTCCTCCTAGTGAGATGGCAATTCCCTCTAGCCAGCAGCAACTGAACATGTTCTGGAATTCTTCTGGCTTCACCAGGGGAGTCATAAGAGAATGTGGATAGGGACACTGACCTGAGGTCCCAGAGCAGTGCAGTCAGGCTAATCTGATGCCATCTGATGAAGATGAGAGTGTGGCGTTATAGCAACAGGAGCCAGAGTTAGGCTGTCATCCCATTGGTTGGTTATCACTACTGTTATCCTATTTAATTTTTTTTCCCATACATGATTCATTGCACTAGATCCCTAAGGCCTTCAGTCAATGGTGTAATGTGAGAAGGGAATGAAATGAAACCCTGCTGTGACTTCCCAGACACCAACCGGATGGAGGTGGGTATCCCCTCTGAAGTGCAGCTGTTGTTCCTTCACCTCATTTTTTTCAACTGCAAAACCAAAAAAACACTACTGACCCCAGAACAGCTCCCCTGGGATGTAAAAGTGAGCAAGTTATTGATGGCAGAGAACTGGCATTCTCTGAATAAAGAGGCAAATAAATCAAACATTCCTATTAAGTCTGCTTCCAATTTCTCTTTTCTCATCATAATACGTAGCATGTAGCAGCATAACCTTCCCCTAGTAATGCTAATCTTTTTTATGTCATAGGTGAAGAGCATAAACTCAAGATCCAGACTAATTAGATTATAATCCCAGCTGTCTACTTCCCAGCTGTGTGAACTTGGGTAAGATACTTTTCTTCTCTGTCCTTCAGTTTCCTCATCTGTTAAGTGAAGGGAATAGTACCTACTTCCTAGGGCCACTTAGAGAAGAAATGATCTAGCACATAGAAGTGACTTAAAAGTATGCCAGGTGCTCAGTGCATTTTCACTTAAGATTATTATTACACTGAAGCACTCTCACATAATCAGTCTCACAGAAGCTTATTTGATTTGTTATTTGGCACTAAACTCTAACATAGTGTTTCCTTAACTTGTCTGATGATTTTTTAATTGAGTCCCTCGCTCATCAGGAAAAGGAGGCAACATCATTGTAAATGAACCTTCCCCCAGGGACCTGCTTTATGCACTCTCAAACTCTGTCCCAGGCTCTATCTGAGGCCAAACTTGGCCCAGGACTTCTGGACAAGTCTCCTCTGGTGAAGGAAGTATGACTTTGTGGTCATTTTGTAAATTGTCAAATGTTTCTTCAAAGTTTCAGAACAGGATTCCTGCTCCTAAGGAGGGAGTGAGAGCAGTGATACCTAGTGGTACTGGGGTGGAGGGGAGCACTATGAAATAAACTTTTGTCTCCTCCCCAATCCTCCCCACAGACCCCTCCTAATCCAAGACATATTTACAATCCTGTAGAAGTCAATCGGGCTGTGTTACCTGGGTTGCAATTTATTGGCACTCCAGCTCTCTGTTCATCCCTCTTAAAATTTCTGTGTAGATAACTGGCATCATCTGTCTAGTGATCAGCCTCTTAGCTGTGTTCAGTATTTCTGATTGCCAGTAGGACATTTATGACTGAGAGATTATCTATCTCTGTTGTTTAAAATGAAGATTCTGGAATATGTCTGAGTTTGGAACACATCTTAACCTTTCTTTTGTCTTATTTCCCTTATCCGTAGGAGAGCACCTCACAGGGATATGACAGGGAAAATCACGATCCCACATACATAAATCTCTGCAACACTGCCTAGCACACAGTAAAAATGAGCTGTCATTAGTATTACCTTTCAGAAGTCCTGCTCACTTCAAACTCTTAGGTTCAAAATGGAGACCTAAGTCCTCAGTTCTGGTCCCTTTCCTCTTTTAAGAAATTCTGGAGGCTTTTATTTAACAGACAAGGAAGTAAGATTTAAGGTGGTGAAGTGACCTGCCCATGATCCCATAGAAGTCAAAAGGAAAATGGGACTCAGAACTCCTGGTTCAGTCCTATCTACCACTTTCCACACACTGCCTCTGTATCACTATGGCTATCCAACAGGAAGCTTCTGGTACCTGCAAAGAGCCCTCGAAGAGCAATTTAGACTGGACACCAAAATCTCCTTGTTCACTTATTGAAAATGCAGATTCCTGGGGTCCCCCAATAGATTCTATTCAGTGAGTCCAAGGTGGAGCCCTGAATTAGTATTATAACAAGTATACCTGTTCTCCTTCCCCAACCAGGTGATTTTGAACCAGGGGGTCTGCACTTTGAAAATGCTTTTCAATAGTCAGCCTCCCTAATGTGCCTCCACTGGAGATGATATGATATCCTGAACAGTGCCAGAACACCACCATGGTTAGCCCTGGCTTGCATTCTCTAGAAACACCCATGCCAGTGCAATTACTTAGGCATGTGGTCCCTGTGTAGTATTTCAGGAATTTGGTCACATTCTTTCATACTCTCATCCTGAAAAGGAACACCACCCTTTCACACAAAGATGCACCTGTACCATCTGCAAAATCAGTTGGACATTCAACACCAAGATTAGCATTCCGCTGGGCATTGTTTGCTGCAATAGGAACACTGGGAACTAGAAAGACTGTGGGTAATCTTATTCACTGCACCTGCCTCCTCCTGGGTGACCTCATCCAAGCCTCACTGCAGCTTAATAATGCCTCAGAAGCCCCTGTCCTTCCTTCTCCACAGTGATAATGTGGCACAACATCTCTGTCTCACTAAGCTGCATTTTTGGAAACCTTTCCCAGGAATCAATTCTGAGAAATGAATTTGTTATTTTTTTTCTATTAGATTATTGTATTGTATGATATATATATATATATATATATATACACACAACCAAAATGAAGGACACAACTCTGGGTGGGGGGGGGGGGTGGGACAGGGGGGAATGGTGGAGGGGGGTGAATCCGGGAATTACAAAGATGTGAAATTTATATATAAATAATTTGCTTTTTTTTTTTTTTTTTTTACCCTGGGGCTTTCCCACTTCACTAACATTTGTTAACTATCCTGATCTTTTGTGCTCTTCACCTCCCCCACCTTCTTGAGAAATGAATTTAAAGAAAGAAAAATATTCCAAGAGCATTTTGTTTAGATAATGGGAAGAACTAAAACACTTTATATTTTCATTTTAAGGTGTTCTGGCTCTGAACAACTATCTACTGAGAAAAAGAAAACATTCTCGAGTACAGTAAGTGGTCAATTCTGAGATGTCATTAAAATCAAGTTGATGGGGCTATTCAACTTGTGGTAGATTTCATTTTGAAAAGTATTAAAAGATTTGTTTGCTTCTCAGCTTTGACTTACTCTTGCTCAGAAAGTCAACCAGGCCTGTGATTATTGAATTTCCATTTCTGAATTATCACTTGAACATGGCAATAAAAGGTTGCAGGGACTAGGAAGTAATATGGTGCTGGTTCTTCAGCGATCTGAGTTTGACCTTTGTCAGAAGTGTGTCCTGCAGTGTGGAGTGGATTACATTCAAGATAACACACAATGGGTTCCCATCACAGATCTTCTGATTAATGGTTTTGGGGAGTTTTGACTTTTCCGTCCATAAGTGGGGATTCTTATTTTGAATGTGTAGGTTCTTTGTGCTGGTCAAAAGGTAGCCTAGCATGATGCCCAACAAAATATTTTTTTAAAAAAGTTTGGCTATTTTTTTAATCTTTTCTTGGTAACAGAAAAATAGGAAATGATTATGCCACTTCAAATAAAACACAGAAAAGGAATCACTTTCAAGCTAGTAAAGTGTAGAGAAAGAGATTTGACCAGTCCAGCAGAAGGTAATAAAGGAGAAAAGAAAGGAAAGACAAAACCTGTAGTTAAAAAACAAAAAGTAGTAGAAGTCAATCAAATATATTAGTAATCATAACAAATATGAACAGATTAAACTCAGCTGCCAAAGTTTACATTTTCAGATGGCATTTAATTTTTTCTCATTCATTCACTCAATTAGGAAGTATTAAACACCTACTATGTTTAAGGTTCTAGAACCCTACTGAAAGCTAATAATAAGACACAGCTAAAACGAAAAACAGAAAAGGTTGAAAGTAAAATATTTGGAAAATAAGTACCATAGAAGTTCTAACTGAAAAGAAAGTTGACTTACCAATATTAATTTGAAGCAAAGTAGACATTCAGACAAAAACTTGTCAATAAAGATTTTGATAAAGTGAACAATTCACCCCCGCCAAAATTCTCCTGAACTTGTATGCATCTTGTAACAGTCTCAAATATGTAAAGCAAAAACTGACAATATCATCACTTTTCTTTTTTTTTCCAGTATTTAAAAAAAAATTTTTATCTATTATTATTCTTTAAATCACAACCTCAGTAAATGGTTTTTGGGGTATCTCCCCCACCTCCCTCCCTCAGGTGCCCCCTCCATTCTCTCACACCCCACTCTTTGTTGTTTACTAGTCTGTGTTGTCCATTAGTCTCTTTCTTTGCTATGGTAGTGTTCTTTCATTGGGTGAGGGACTGTGTTCTTGGAACCAGGTGAGCCTTGATGGTAGGTTTCCAGTCTTAAGTTTGCATTGGGCAGCCAGTCTATATTTATTTGTGATCTTTCCAAGATTTCTCGTTGGAGGCTGTCTTCTCCAATCCCATTTCTGTTGTCTTGCTTCTTCACCCTATGGTTCTGGCATCAGATTTAGGGGATCTCACCCCCAGCCAGTGTTGGTGAAGAATTTTCTCTGTCGATACAGCCATCTGTGAATGGCCATTGTAGATGGTCTCCTCTGCTTCAGCGTGCAGCTTTGCTGTGGGGCCAATGCCCCCAGTCTTCTCCTCTCCCATAGTGTAGGGAGGGGCACCTTGCTCTCCTAGAAGGCATCTCCACTTTTGTAAGTGTTCAAACAGACAAAAATTGTGAAGGATTTAAACCAGCTACTTATGAACTCTTGCATCTCAGAGAAGAAAAGCCTTCTCAATCATCTACTTACAGGAATTAGTCATGTACTTTCGGCCACAAAAGGCACTAAAGATAAATATACAGATGCATTCTCTCATATACGAGTAATAAAATTATGTTTCAGTAACCAAAATATTTGTACACAAAACCCTTGTGTCAAGAAATTTCTAAATAAATAATGGATCAAAGAGTAATTGTGGCAGTTTTAAATATTTTATAATTGAATCACAACAAACATGATACAGCAAAGAGCAACACAAATATTATTTCTGCACCAAGGACAATTCCATATTGCAAGGCATCCTGAGAGAATCAGCTGAGATAACAGATAGAAGCCCTGAAATGCAGATAGAGAGGAGTCATAGTTGAGATAGACAATGCTGTTTCTCAAATACCTTTTATCTTCCCTACTCTTGCTAATCTGGAATACCCTTCCTCCCTTGTTTAACCTCCAATTTGCCTCCCCGCTCTGACTTTCATCTGGTGAACTCCTTTTCATACTTTCATACTTCAATTATTATCATCAATTGTCATTTACTCAGCTTCCCCTTGACTCCCAAAATGTCTCTTCTATAGAGTACTTTCTTATCACAAGTAATTATCTGTGTACTTATCTTTCTCCTTTACCAGATAGAAACTCTAGAGAGTGGAGAGCTAGAACATTTCATACTGTGGCCCACCTGCCAGCCTTTAGTGAAACCTCCTCTCTGCTTTCCAGAGGCTTTCTACAAAACCTTCCACTATTTCTGTGATAGAACAAATGAGAAAGCCATCGGCCTACCCAGCAATGGCCCTCATGAAACCACAACTAAAATGCAATGACACCCCTGAAGGAGAGTACGCTTTAAGTCAGAATCCAGGATGTTCAGCCAATTTCATTTTCCACTCTGCCTCCTGGAAGTCTGTAAACAGAGATGGTCAGCCCAAATCCTGTATAGAATTCGGTGTTTGCATACTTTTATAGAAAGAAGTAAGATTTCACTCTGGGCAAGGAAAAACCCTACTAAAGATTATCATTTATCTTCCTGGGAGCCATTTGCCTGATATGAGCAGAATCTTGAAAAGCAAATTCTTTCCTGGGGAATTAGTATAGCAGCTGATGTTGCAATATTGCTGGGAATAATTTAAGAACAATTCTTTTATTATTACCACCATCATTATCATTATTTCAAACTAGCAATTAGGTTAATATGAGTAAGTCAGCATTTCCAACAAATGTTTATGGTATGAAGGAGTGTGTATGTATGTATATGTGTGATTATAGCTGTCATCATTTCTATCCTGTTTTAGGGTTAATAATCTAACCACAAGTATGTGCTCCAGGCTGAAACCTGGTGAGTAAGAGGGTGCTGGGGAGAAAGGGGCATTCCAGCAGTACCTATTTTTATTAATATAGAGTTAATCGACAATTCTGCTTAATAAAGTATAGCCTAATGAGCCCACAATAAGGGCCTTTTGCCCTTTTGCCTCAGCACCTCTTTATGGGTCCTTGCTCTCTCCCTCTGGCTGAGTGTTCATGGCCACCCAAAGATGACTAAGATGAAGTTGACTCAATCTGGTGAAAGTGGGACTTGTCATTTATGTCCCCTGGGTGCCACTGCTTGGCTTATTACTATCTCCCAGTGACTTGATGCTTTAACAGATCTGGTAAATCAGAGGAGGGGTGAATACAGTTAGATCCCCCCTATAAAGGGTGTAGGGCAACTCCACTGAAAGAATCAGAAGATTGGAATCAGGCAGACCTGAGTGTGAATCCTAGCTGCATGAACTTACACGGGTGAGTTAACCTCTCTCAGTCTGTTTCCCCCATCATAAAATGAGAGATATTATCCCCTCCCCTAGGACAATTGAGCCTTGGATGGATAAAATTTTTATAACCTTATTGTCATATGCATGGTAGCCATTCATAGAGCAGTAGTTTCTTTGATATGTTTTCTGTTCTCACTAACTAATGTCTTCTCTACACTTGTTTTCTCACCACCACACAGCCTAGCTCAGTGCCTTCTCAGGGTGCCTATGGTACTTGCTGACCAGGGTCTTTCAGAACCTCGGTGACCACAGGCACTGCCCTGAGGGCATCCAGGAGGAGGCACTCCACCCATGAGGACTCTCTCCTCTGGGTCTAGGCAGTCATCTGAGATGTCAGACTGGGCATTTCTCACAGAGGACAATGTGTTTTTATGTATTGCCAGGGCACTGGCATGCAACTATGATGAAATGCACAGGATCTATTTGTATCTCCTGCTCCTGGGCCCTGTCAAATCTGCAGTGTTCCTCAGTAGGACTCAACTGTGATGCCCCTATGTGCACTCACACGCTCACATGTACTCACACATATATCCATGTCCAGTAGCCCTTCTGGAAAGTGGACATAAAAGATACATAAATAACCTTATCAATGGTTTTAAGTCCTCCACCCTAAAGCTTACTTGGAAATAATAAAGTGCTAGAAAATAACAAGGAAAACTACCCATACACTCCAAAACCTCTGCTAACATCTAATACTATCTCTTGCACGTCTACCTCTTATACAAGTAGTATTTTGCTTAATAGTGGTCATTCTATATATCAGTATCCATTTGTATATGTCCTAAATCTTTCATTTAATTTTATAAAGTATCATTTTCGTAGTTATCTAATATTCCATAGAGAAGGAAAGACCATAACTTATTTATCCCAATTATCAAGATCTTAGATTGCTGCCCAAATACCTACAATTGTAGATGGAATTGTCAGACACATTGCCTTTTCTCCTGAGGAAGTTATTGCAGGAATTATTTTCCAGATGACGGAGTTAAATATCATAAGCCTCCTGACATCTATCACCAAACTGATTTCCAAACAAATTGTATCAACCCTTAAGTCCCAAAATTTTTGCTCTCAATCTTTACACCCCCCCCAAAAAAAACTTTTGCTCCCCCATAAATAAATACAATACATACCTTTAGGTGCTGGTATTTGTTTAGGTGCTGTATTTCCTGTTATCAATTAGGAAGCAGAATCCCGGCTCCACCATAAAGTCATTGCTTCACCAAATGTTGCTCCCATACCACTGAGCATAGAACATATAATTATAAATGAACAAACCTTTAAAATAATTTTTAAAAACTATGAGATACACAAAGTCCATGTTTTTGTACATATTATGTTTAGGGCCTGATTAAAGTTTTTTTTTTTAAGTGTGTTAGTGGGAAAAAACTACCATTTTAATAGTAAGAATCAGACTAAACACTGTTAAGATAAAAACTAAAGTAGAGTGGGAATCTCTGCCTGATCAATTAGGCTGAGCCCGGTTATGTCCACAGAAGGAATAGCAAAGGAAAGAAAATTCAGTGAAGAAAATTGCTTTCTTTATATATGGGATCGACTTCATGCTACTAAAAATGCGAAGAACCATTTTATGGTATTGACAGTGAAGTGAGAGTAACAGTTAATACTATTATTGGACATTATTAATTTGGTGGGAATAAAGACTTCTGAGAAAGCAAAATGGTTGTATAGACCTTAGGTTACTAGACCTATCTGGGGCTTGGGGAAAAAGGAAAAGCAAAGAATGAGCAACTTAGAAGGAAATTTTGTCAACTCATTTGACAGTTTCACAATTTTACATTGAAAACAAGCATCAAGCTAAAGCCAGAGCTGAGAGCTCTCTCACTGCTCTTGACACATCCAGGTAGGTGATAAGAGCAAGTCTGAATCAGCCATGCTTGCATTCAGATCCTGGTACTGCCACATGGTAGCTGTATGTATGCTCAATTTTGTTATTTTCAGTGGAGAAGGTAATACTGACAATTTCATAGCACTTCTGAAAGGAAGAGAAATAAGGGAAGGGTCTAGGTCAGTGCCTAAAGCAGGCATGTACTCCGATAGAGACCTGCAGTAGAACTGGGGGTGGGGGAACTGGAGGAGACATGTAGGGTGTCAAGCAGTGACAGTGGGAGAGGCAAAGAGATGGGACACAGGTGTGAAGTGGTAGTGGTGCTTCTGGTAGCAATTACCCCCCCACACACCCTGCCTCCATTTAATTCCTGATTCTTCACAAATCTCAGAGGACAACCTGCCTCAACCAGTCATTATCAAATGAGTTCCAGCAAAAGAGAGGGGCCTGACTAGGGAACCCTATATACCCACTGACTAGCTAAGGACTGAAACTGCTAAGAAGTATTGAGAACCTGCTACCCAGCTTGAGAATAATGAGTTTGCTTGTCAGTTGGGTTGAGAAAGGAAACACCCAGAAGTACCCACCTCCTGCTAAAGCCAGTAGGCAAGAAATTAATCCCTAGAGACCAAGGTGACTGCCATATGGTAGTCACTTCATAATAAATTAAAAATAACAATAAATAACATAGAGTGAATACCTGTTGAATCTATTAATATATTGGATAAATATGCCCATGTATTTCTTTACTAGACCATAGACTTTGCTATTCTGCATGCAAATAATTGCTTCCATTTGTTGAGTACCTACTATGGTCCAGGTGCTATGCTGAGTTTATCAGTCATGCCCCACAGGCAGCAGATTGAGCACACAAGCCAGGTCATAGGAAGAGAGTTGAATACAGGGGCTCTTTACCAATAGGTAGACTGAGTGTAGAGCAATCACACAAGAGAAGGTGATAACACAGGGTGCATGTGCAGAATCACTACCAGCCTGGGTAAAATAGGGATAAGAGGTGGGAGGAAGAACAGTGTGGAAAAGGTAGCCTGGTCGGTGCTGTGACATGGGGCTGAGAGTCACAGCTTTATGAGAGTGCCTGGCAGGAGGGAATCAGCCTCAGCCTCTCGTCACAGTGCAGCACCCAAAGGGGCAAAGGGAAGTTACTCCATCCTCTCAGGTTTTACCTGTCTTATATAATTTAAGTTTCACAGTAACTATCAGGCAAGCACTATTATCAGCCAGTTCATTTCAGAGATGAGGAAACTAACATTAGAAAAAGAAACAATTTCTGATATTTGGTGGACCAGGGTTTTAACCCAAATCTCTCTTGACTCCACAGCCCACAGAATTCTTGTATTCTCATGAGTGGCACCATAATTTGCCATGAAAGTAACAAAAGTGACTTTTAAAAATAACTTTATCCAACTGGACTATCTCTTCAACTTAGCTTTTTAGATCAAAGATAAGATCTTTGTTGCCTTGGGAGTAGAACCACTAATTCATACGGTAACTGGTGCACATATAAAAACATTCAATCATTCATCTGTGGGGAGCTGAATGTTCTGTGTGGGTGTTCATAGAGCAAAGAGGCAGAGAAAAGATAAAGGACAGACTGTGGGCACCAGAAGGGATTTCTGGGCCAACAAGTCTACCTCCCTCACTGCACTGGGAAGAACTAAGAGGGCAAGTGAATTGGCCAAGGGCAGTTAGGCATCATGAATAGCAGGTCACCCTGCGGATGAACCAAGAAAGCTCCCCAGCCTCATCTTCCACTTCTCCCACATACACACCAAGTGAAGCAGCCTTCCATTTCTTAAATGTGTCTTCCAGGCTCTAGTTTTGTCCATGCTCTCTCCTCTGAACTAGCTGGAAAGAACAAGCAGTAATTCCAGATAGTGCACACACATCTAAATTCATCTTTGAAATAGCCTGCTAGCTACTTCCTTGATCCTCCATTCACAACTGGGGGAAATGGAGGCACAGAGTAGTTAAGAAACCAACCCAAGATCACACTGCTAATAAGTGACAGAACAAGAATTCAAGCCCAAGGAATCTTAGCCAAGTTATTTTCTACCAAATTCTGCTTCCTAGATTGCTCTAGCCACTTCCTCTTTCTCCTCCATCTAATTAATCCCTTTGATAACTCCAAAACCTATAGCTCTGGGCTGTTCAAATTTTTCTAAGGATTTTTAATGTCAGAGAAAATAAGTAGGTACTCCTGGGGTCTGAGGCCACAGCCTCAAGGAGACTGTCAAGTTGAAGAAAAAATTTTTGCAGTCTCTTAAAATATATATCCAAATTGTTATCTTTCTACATAATATTTTTTGTGTGTTTTATTTTTAAAATAATATTTGTAATTATTACCATTGGTTAAACTGATGTTGTAGGTAAGGGCACCAGATTTATTCTCTAGCATCACCTACCCCACTACACAAGCCTACATCCTCCAGGAATGTGAAGTCTCTCTTAGTTCTCTGCCTTTGGAAAATGTTCCCTTGACACCTCTTTACCAACCTGGGGTAAAATCTGTATTCACCATGCATTTAATATATACCTCACATTTCCAGATTTATCAAGTCTCCCATCCCCAAAGACAGCAACTTAGACTGGGATAATTAAGACTTGTGAATGAAGTTAACATGCATGTTTCTGGGAGACAGGAGGAAACCTGAGTGCCCACAGAAAACCCACACAACATAAAGAGAATGTACAAACTATCCAGAGAATGACCCTGGAGAGAATTGATTCTCTTTCTCATCAACCTAAAATGAAATAACATTGAGTAATACATAGGGGAGGGAGAAAAAAAGAAATAATATTGAGTGAAATGAATATTGGAGGATCTATTAAGTATTCCACCATGTAGATTCAATAGATGTAGACAGCTGTAAGAACATATGTAATAGTTTAGTGTAGTAAAATAATTTTAAAATAATGCATTTTTAGGATTTATTAAGTGTTTTTATGTAATATGAGTTCATATAATCTACTATTTAATAATGACTATGCATCATAACTTGCTTGCAAAATTCCTAAAACTTTATCATTCACCCTTCAAGCCTGTATAGGCTACCTCCAGCACTGTTAACAGCTGAATTTCTCTTGTGAGCCTTAACCAGTATTACCTCTGAAAATTAATCACTGCTTTGGGAAGAAGTATATATTAATAATTTAATCATGTTGTTTGACCACAGAACCTGCATGTGTGCAGCTCAGGCTAGTGGGAATGTTGGAAAGAAATCCAGAGAAGGATCCAGCCATGACCATGGCTGCAGGGCCTGGAACTTCTCCCCCTCATTTCCTGCTGGTCCCAGGTTGGAGTGGTCATGAGAAGGACTGGAGAGAAAATGATTGAATCAGCAGCAGAATGAATGTCCCAAGACAGGAATATCAGGAGGAGAAGATGGGAAGGATGGATGCAGAGACTTCCAATGGGGAAATAGAGATCTTAAAGGATTTGGGTATTGCTCTGCATACCTTTCTAAAGTTAGAGAAGCTCAGGGTTTGGTGAGCCCAGTCAGATGTATGAGAAGGTCATCATGTTCTTGATAAATTTTTCTTTTTTTTTTTTCCATGTCCACAACGGAATATATTTTCAAATCTAAGAAAAAAAAAAGACAAATTACATTAAAGTAGGTTGAGTACAAAAGCCATTCAAAGAGGAGAAAATTCATAATAAATGGATAAATGAAGTGTCTCTACAGCAGTGGTTCTCAACATTGGCTGCATACTAAAGTTACCCTGGCTTCCAACTGTTTAGGTTCTGATTTAGTTGCTCTGGGATGTGAGTTTGCCATTTGATTTATTGTGTATGCATTTTTTGTAAGTGCCTAGGTAATTCTAATTAGCAGCCAAAATTGAGAGCTCTTTCTCCAATAGATTAAACTTTGAATTGCTTCCTAAAGTCAGATTGGGAGGAGAAGAGGAAACTATGTCAAGGAAAGGGATGGAGCGTGCCAAGCCAGACTCTGTAACTGAAAAGGGGAAAGGATCAAAGAAGAAAGTGTTCTAGGCAAAATAACACAGCTACCAGGCATCCTCATCAGAACTCACCCTATCAAGGCAACAACTGAATGAAGACCCCAGAGCTCAGATCAAGCCTCTATTTCACACATAGAGAGTATCAATGATCACATGCTCAGTCTCTCAGAAACCTGTCAGTAACTCAGGAAAACACTAAGGTAGGAGTCAGAATGCCAGAGCAAGTCTTCTCAGTAAGAAACCCATCAGCATGGTGCATTAAATATTATGATGATGGCAGAGAAAAGATATTTGGGAAGCCAAATGATAAGGTCAGAATAAAGTATCAGAAGAAGGCCAACTAGGCCAGGCATGGTGGCTCATGCCTGTAAGTGGCAGCCTAGAAAGCGACGGCTGAGGTCAGGGATTGCAGTTCAAGTCCCGCGAGGGGCATGTAGCAAGACCTACTCCCCAAAAATAGCTGGGCATGGTGGCGCACACCTGTAATCCCAGCTACCTGGGAAGCTGAGTCTGGGGATTGCTTGAATCTGTGGTACCCCAGGCAACGTGAGCCTGCGGTTCCACAGGCAAAAATAGCGAGACCTAGTCGCAAAAAAAAAAAAAAAAGAAGGCCAACTAATCGCACACTTTCAGTGGCTAATGCAACAAATATAGAGATATATAGGATTCTTCCACCTCTTCTATCCATGTATATGGGATTCACAGACAGAAATCTGTGCCATTTCAAAGCAATTTTTCTCCTACTCCTCATTTTTCTTTGCTTTCACACTACTGACTGCTTCCATGGGTAAGTTCTTCCTTTGTCAGTTAACACCACTAATTACATCACATTTAAGCTTGGTTTATTGTACCAGATTTGTGTTGGGGAAGCATATTGTCTCTAATAATCACATACTGATTGCATTTTTTAATTCTCAGAGATCTAGAAAAAAACTTAGCATTACCTTTGAAAAGAATAAGGAAGGGAAGACAAAGAACTGAAGCAGGGGGAACATATTTAGAAGTAATAAAAAAATCAGTGTGTACAGTTCTGGTGATGACAAGCATCATGAAATATAATGTACTTGGAAAAAACTAAGTTATCTACATAAATTATCTAAATAAAGATAAACCCCACAGTCTCTATCAAAATTATGAACATAAAGCTGGCTATCTGAATGTTAAGTATAAATGTATACATGCATTCATACATGTCTGGATATATGAATTGTACATATATACCATTAACTCTTTAATAATATATTTATATTTGCTTATTCTTTTTTAACTTATATAAATAATTTATATATATATATACTTCACATCATTGTAATCCCCGGGGGTCACCCACCACCTCCCCTCCATGGTTGCTCCAGCTCGTCCCCCCCCCCAGTTGTGTACTTTTGTTTGGTTGTCCATAAAAAAAACAGGCAACAAGTGCTGGTGTGAATGCAGAGAGAAAGGAACACCCTTACACTGCTGGTGGTAATGTAAACTGGTCCAACACTATGGAAAGCTGTATGGAGGACCTTCAAACTAATGAAAATGGAACTACCATTTGACCCAGCAATTGCTCTTCTGGGAATCTATCCAAAGGAGACTTCAGTGTGGGTACAAAGGTGCTTGGATGTTTATTGCAGTGCTATTTATAATTTATAATTATAAATATAATTTCTATTTATAATTGCAAGGACCTGGAAACCATCCAAATGCCCCAAGACAGATGACTGGATGAAAAAGATGTGGTATATATACACAGTGGAATATTATGCATCAATCAAAAGTGACAAAGTTGATGATTTTTTTTTTTTTGGTAACATGGATGTACCTAGAAGAAAGCACATTAGCAGAAACAAGTCAGAAAAAAAAAAGACAGAAACCAAATGGTTTCACTAGTATATGGAAAACCAAACAAAAGTAAATCTTTAAGACTCAAGGGATGGCCAAATTAAGAAGACATATGACTTTTCTTCCACTATATTATAAATCCAAAGTGGCTGCAACCCTTCATCTGAAGACTCAGCTAATGCCTGCTCAGCCTGACATGGCCATTTAAAAAACCCCAATAAGAGGGGTGCAAAGGAGCACTTGCCTAGCCCAGAGGACCAGTAACCTGTCCAGTGCCTGGTGATTCAGTGTTCCAGCAGGCAGTCTCCCCCTGCAATACTAGGGGGGAGACTGAGAACTGGCAGATAACCCAACCTTGTGCTCACTCTTGTAGATTAGTGGACAATACCTTCTGAAAGGAGGAAGCAAGGACCCCCACATCTGGGTGGCATCCTAGCTCTGCCTAGCATGTAATTTTCATTGTTGCTGTAGTTGTCTGCTTCCTCCTCTACATCCTATAGTCTTTGAAGAGAAGAGAGGTTTTCCTGAGCATGGGACCTTCCGTGGGTGCTCGGTACATATTTGGGGGTGTGAATGAGATCCCAAGGAGTACCTTTGGTCTTTCCTCATGAAAAGTCCAGAGTAGCGGTACTGGAACCAGCCCTGAAGTAGCAACGAGTGAGTTTCTGACCCAGGCTTATCCAACAAAATGCTCTGGTCATGAATAGATGTCATGTTTGGTATCTAATGAACTTAAGGAGCTATGTACACCTGAGATCTGTCAAGTCCAAGGTGAATTCATGGGCCCTTCTCTGAGGCTGGGTGACTTCCCTACGATATTGGTTGCTGATGAGAATTCAACCTGTCCTTCTTACCCATTCACAGTGCTCGCCACTCCTCTCTGTTCTGGAGCAGGCAGAAGTGCTGCAAGGTAGGTGGGAGAGTAATGTGGGACAAATTGGAAAGGCAGCTGAAGACTCAGTGGTCCAGAGCCTAGAGTACTACCAGGCTAAGAATCTGGCACTAACACAAATGAATCTCTTCCTACAAGCTGGGGGAGAAGGGCATTCATATTTATTTGTGTCATTACTTAATTAATGCCTGTCTACCACATCAAAATGTAAGCTCCATAAGGGATGCAAGACAATGTCTGGTTTTGCTCACCAATGAATCCTCACCCCTCACCCCCCACATCTGGAGGCATGGAGCAGGCATTTAGAAAGTGTTTACTGAATGGATGATCAGAGATTTTAATTTGTATTTTTGGTGTTAGGCTCCAAGGCAGCACAGAAGGCATAGAGGCCCAGACAGTAGGTTCGTGCCTTGTCAGTCCTCTTGCTTTCTAAACGCAGCAAGGTACTTTTGGCATCTCATTTGCACCAAGAGTTCCTTGATTAAAAATAAGACTGAGTTTGGAAACCACTGGAGCAGCTATCTCCCGATGCCCACTCTGGTCCTATCATTCTGGGTGTTAGTGGATATTACCCAGAAGTCTGTGTGTTAACAGTTAGGTCTTGGTTCTCTAGATCACTCTGTCTCCATCTTGCTCTAACTTTACAGCCTAAGCACCAAACAGGGACTCTCCTTTCCCAGAAGAATGCCCATCTCAGTCCCTGCTCTTACCTCTGCAGACCCAGGACACTCCTTGTGCAGGTCAATGCCCTGACCTTGCTGCCCCTGAGCAGTGCCAGCTTCTAGGATTGTCCAGACCTGGACTCAAGCTGCCAAGTCAGTTGAAAAGAAAGAAATATATATCTCCTTACTCCACACCCAAACTCCTCACACTTGAGCTGGGGAAGTGCCAACAGAAATAGCATGATGTCATCCCCTGACTGATCCCGTTAATCCCTTTTCTGCCGAATATTGAGTCTTGGTTTTTATTTAAAAGCGATTTTATTGTCAGCAGATGGTTAAAAGCCTCTGAGAGCTGGGCCAGGAAACCTAGTGGCGTCTTTGATGTGCAAAGTGATGCAGGCCCTCAGTCCCCTGAGCCCCAACAAGGAAAGAAATGGGATTTTCAGAACACTGGGAAGCTGGAGGAATTCTGTTTCAGACGGCATGCTTTACCAAAGGCATCTGGTTTTGTATTTCTCGGTCAGCACACCTCCACAAGGCTGCATGCAAGAGGACTACTCAGACTCTCTCTGACCTG
Organism: Uropsilus gracilis; assembly: GCA_004024945.1. Taxonomy (NCBI): domain Eukaryota; kingdom Metazoa; phylum Chordata; class Mammalia; order Eulipotyphla; family Talpidae; genus Uropsilus; species Uropsilus gracilis. The sequence continues at coordinate 27,536 of PVHY01001008.1, read as the reverse complement.
TGAGGAACACCATTGTCCCACTCCCACTGGACCACCACCTTTCTTACCCCCATTATTGCTAGGGAACATTCCCTTCTTCTAGGGTACCTACACCACTTACTCATCAGCTATCCAAGTCCCAACTATTCTAGAAAGGCTGCCTTTAAGAGGTAAGGTGAACTTAGGTTCCAGGAGACATGGTTTGAGGCTTAGCTTTGGACAAACCTGGTAATGCCACTAAACCTCTTTGGACCTGGGTACTGTCTCTGTGAAACAGAAATGTGAACAATTGTCCTACATCCTATATGACCATCCTATATGACTACATCCTAGATAAAAGTCTTTATCATTAGAACCTCTGGAAATTAGAACCCGGTATAGAGAGTAAAGTACAAAGGAGGTCTGGAAGAGCAAGAATCAGAGGTATGTAAGGAGTAATTCCAGTGAATCTAAAACAGAAAATGATGTTAAGCCAGGAGAATGGATATTGAAAATGGATATTGAGGAAGACCTGGGCCCAGTAACTCTGGGTTCACACTGAGGTCAAACAATTGTTCTAGGGGGAATCTTGAGAAAGTAAGCCGGAAGGACAGGAGATGATGGTCAGAGAATACGATCCTTAAGTGGGAATTTTCCCGGTTAGTGATGGGAAAAGTGAGTAGCTGGCGAGTGTTCTTTGCAATGACGTCAAAACTGAAATCCTAGAAAAGTCATCTGCATGGATATTGAAGGCCCAGGAATGATGAGGCAGAAAGAAAGGAAAGCCAGGACCCTAGGAGCTCAGGTTGTCAATGTGTGAGTGACCAGGAATACGTTGACCAAGAGAGCACCAGGAAAAGGGTGAAAGAGTATGTGTGGAGGGGGTATATATAAGAGGAGTGAATGCTGTGAGACTAAGGAGAAGGGGCTTTCACAAATTGAAGAGCAGTGTAGGAGCGGCCCGCACAGCCAGGACAATTGTGAACTAATCCTCTGACCCTCAGGGACATGGGTAATATAACAACCCCCACCTGAGTGGACAGCATGCTGAGAAAAGGGAACATTTCAGGAAAAGCTAAGGACACAGAGGAGTTTTCTGTCATGAAGTTGCAAGGGGTAAGTAAGGGGCATGGGGATGGGAAGGCCAGACCACTTGAAAAAATGAACAGAACCACACAGATATGGAGTTTGGGAGCCAATGGGAGCATGTAGAGGCTGGCAGAAGCTAAGGAGAGTGAGGACAGATATGATGGATTTCACCCCTGTGGTCCCTAGTGGTAGAATGAGGACTTGACCAGAATGGGTTTGGGTAGGCAGGCATGATGCCTAAGCAGGCCTCCAGCTAGAAGTCATTTGTGGGCTGCTTCCACAGGCCTCATGATTGAAGAAGGTTCTTTAGACTACTGTGCAAAACAGTTAGAGGGTTGGACAGATCGGGAACTAGATGAAGTCTGAGCTCCATTCCATTTCTGTCAACATGTGATCACACACACTTCACAGTTGTCCAAGGACCGGCCCCACCTCAAGGCTTGAGGTTGTTCTACTTGCTTGGTTTCTAATTTCAGCCAGCTATAATAGGCATGCAAGTGCCTTGACCATGATACTGAGAAAGGAAACAGACACCGTCAGCCTTCTCCAGAGGCCTAGTCAAAGCCAACAAAAGGCAGCCTCAGAGGGAATCAGGAGACGTCTGAACTGATGTAGGAGACAGGCAGGTGCATGCCCCTGGTTCTCAGGCTCAGAGCAGACTATCTAAAAGCTAGACGTGTCAGAGCTCTAAAAGCTAGAAGTGAGGTTGTTCCTTGTGCTCATAACAAATAACATTTACCAAGCACCTTGGACATATCAGGAGACTGAAGTTCACAAGGGTGCCGGTACTGCCTAAATGGAGTCTGTACCTCTGTGGTGCAACTACAACAGAAGACTTGTTCAAGGCCCCACAGGAGGTCAGGGGCAGAGCCAGACATGATGCCCAGTCTCCTGGTTGCCAATCCACAATGCAGAGACCTGTAAACATATCAACTCTTTCTCTATCTCATAGACATTTGTTGTCATTCATGAGCAGGAAGTTATTATTTGAGGTGGGATATGTGATATCCAGTCTCCAAGGGGAGTACACTAATTCCTGCCTCGAAGTATTCACCCTGACTGTTGTCCCCTCCCACTGTGTATCTAACAGGACATTAGAGAGATGGGGGTGTGCTCTATTGGGAAAGCCAGCTCCATGTTGTGGGGACACTCAAGCAGCCTGTGACGAGGCCCACCTCAGGAAGAAGCGAGGTCGTTTGTCAACATCCAGCCCTGACCTGCCAGCCATGTGCATGAATTCCCTTGTAATCACATCTCCCAGCCCCAGAAGAACTTTCAGGTAATAACAGTCACAGCCAACATCCTGAATGCAACCTTAAAAAGACCCCAAAGTAGAACCACCATGCTAAACTACTCCTAATTTCCTGACCCACAGAAACTACGAGATATAATTTTTATTGTTTCAAAGCCCAGAGTTTTAAAGTATCATATTATGCAGCACAAGGTCACTAACACAGGAGGGCAGACATCTCCTGGCTCCTGTGTCAAAATCTGAAGGACTTCCCCTGGACAGTTACATCCTGCTGGAAAGTTGTTCATCTCAGGAAAGAAAGAGAGAAGCCACAGTGTTTCTCCATCCTCTGTAGAGTAAGGAAAGACAAGAGACACTGATGTTGGCTCTCTGGCTCTCAGCTAGGCTACCCAGCAGTGCTTTGATGGTGTCTAACAGGAACCATCAAACTTTCCCTTCACAGGCCAAAAAAGAGTACTTTAGGCTTAGCAGGCTACATATAATATCTAGTATAGCAACTACTCAATGCTACCACTGTAGCAAGAAAACAGCAGGAATCAATGCATAAATGGGCATTATAAAGTTTTATTTACAAAAACAGGTGAATGGTTCTAATATGTAGTATGCTAATTCCTGGCTTATACAAAGTGAAAAACATGAAAACCTGTGGCCAAACAGGCTTCGAGAGCCAGAAGTACACTTCCCACTACAAGGAAACTGTCCCTGACCTGTCTTATCCTAGGCTATACCACTGCCATAGCTACCACTGCCACTGCTCCAGGAGGCCCAGCTTTTTAGCATCATTTTCAAACACAACTACACACGCAGAACATCTCCAAGATGTTGAGAATCAGGATATTACTGAGGAAACAGTCATGCCTGCTGGAAGGTACTTCCCATCCTTGGGAAAGACTGTGTTCCAGGCACTGCTCCACTGGTTATTGCTTTCACACATTATTGCTCTTTTATTTCTCTACCTCTAATCATTATTATGTAGATTAGCCCCACTTGTTGGCTCACCACATGGTTTGCAAGTTTGATCCTCTTCGTGATCTCTCATGAACATGAACTTCTCCATGAAACTGTCTTCACTACATGGCCGCCCCCATAGCTATCCATCCAGGAGACCAAGGATTTTCCTGATATCATATGATACCATATGATATGATGTCATACCCACTGTATCCTATTCTATCAGGTCAGCCCTGACTCATTGGGGGAGGAAAAATAGAGGAGCAAGAATATCAGGAGTCAGGGGTCATTGAAGGCCATCTTGGAGGTTGCGTAAAATGAGTGGGTCCTGAGATTAGCACCACGCTGGGAATAGTCACTACAGAAGCTCACTCATTTGTGTTTGTTTGTTGTATGAGGATGGGCAATTGGATGGCACTCTATCACCTGTCTACTCAAATTTGTATAGTGACTTATTATCCAGGGTCTCAGTCTTGAGGGCATCAAGATTTAAGTACCAATGGCTGTGGTTTTTTAACGACAAATTTGCATTATTGATGTTCCAATTCCATTATATTTGTTCTCTGCAATAAGTGTCCATTTTATTTTAGTTTTCCAGCATCTGAACACTTTCATAGAGGTGTCCCCCATTGGTGAGTCTAGAGGCAGGTTGCTTTTTTCTCTTTCTATCAGTGTTTGCCCCGTATTTCGGTAATAACCCCTTTGCAGTTTAAATTAGTTATTCTGTTTCTGTTGCTCACAATAGGATTCTGGCTGGTCCTACATCTCCTGGCATTTACACCAAGAGCAAGTTCACTAGTGTTGCCAGAAATGTTATGTCCTATTGCTGCTGTAAGTAGAATATGGGCTTAAGATCTAGGTAGGAATCTCAGGCCTGCCATCTTAGTGTAGCAAGTTAGCTTTCAACAAGTTATGAAACATCACTGAACCTGAGTTGCTTCACCTGTAAAATGGGGAAAATAGCATTTAGTGTGCATGAATATTAGCACAAAACACATAGTGGGTGCTGAATCTAATGTAATAATGGTAATAATTATGATAAATGTGTCTTGCTTCCTCCTTATGTGAACCCCTTTCACTGCTTCTTTTTCTTTTTAATTTATTTTTATTGTTTAAATCACAGCCTCTGTAAATGGTTATTGGGATACCTACCCCTCCCGCTGATGCCCCCTCTGTTGACTCAGACCCCTCCTTCTTTGTTGTTTGTTAATTTTTGTTAAGTCCATTAGCTTCTTTCTTTCCTGTGGCACTGTCCTTTCACTGGGTGAGGGACTGTGTTCTTGGGACAAGGTGAACCATGCTGGTAGGTTTTAAGTCTTAACCTTGCGTTGGGCAGCCAGTCGATATTTATTTGTAGTCTATGCATGTTTTCTTGTTGTTGGCTGTCTTATCCTCTCCCTTCTCTGTGTTGTTTTGCTGCTCTAAGGTAAAGATCTTATAGTTCTAGCATCTGGTTTAGGGGACCTCATCCCCAGCCAGTGTCAGTGAAGAAGTTTCTCTGTGGATACAGGCATCTGTGAATGGCCGTTGTAGATCATCTTCTCTGCCTCAGTTTGCAGCTTTGCTATGAGGCCGATGCACCAACTCTGTGGTCTTCCTCCCCTGTGGAATGGGGAGGAATTCCTTGTTCTCTTAGATGTCATCTCAGATACTGGTTCCTCCAGACCTGGTGAGTGTGCAGTGTGAATTCATGATACCTTGTCTCCGTAGTTGTTTTTCCAGTTCCGCATGCACTGATTCTCTCAATATTCCATCTCTTGTGTCCTGCTCAGATGTGTGGGCTGGACATTTACCTGATCCCTCACTCATTTGATGATGGTGTTTGTATTATTTGTGCTCTTCTTCATTCTGAGAACCAGCTGGAGTGAGAGTGAAATGAAAGGGGCACTCTACACTTCCCTCTCCCCCCACCCACGCAACAGTACCTCCTGGCATGCAAGTGGGGCCCCAGAAGGCTGGGCAGGTACAGTCCTAATCCCCCTTGGGCTGGGGGTTTGACCAGATGGAAGATGGCCGCCCTGTGCAACCACCCACTGATGGAAGGACCTAAGACCCCACCCAGACTCCCCACACTTGCTCTCCATGCAGGGGTCTTACCCAAGGTTCCTTGCCACCAATGTGCCCCACTGGGAAAGGAGTTGGTCCTCAGGTGTGCAAGCAGCCACGTGGCTGCTCACTAGTAGGCCTTTTACTGTTTCTTAAAGAAACAAAATTACTCCCTTCTAATGAGTCTTGAATAGCCTGATCGCTCAATAGTTCCTCTCTAAAATTCTCAAAGATGGCCCTATTTGTAGAGTTAGATAGACACAATAAAGAACTTGTACAAAGTCACCCAAGGACTAATCCAGGCAGGACTGAGGTAATCCTGCTCCCACCTAAGTGCTTTGCCACTGGGACTCCAAGTAACACTGGAACTGGCCTGCCCTGAGATCCTAGAGCATTTGCGAGAGGGATGCTATTTCAACCCCCATTGTAATCTTTGCAATTTGGTTCCACCTCAAACAGAGCTTTGGTTGGTCCCTTGCCCCAGATAGCTTCATGTCTTCTAGAGACACTTATTCTGAGACTCTGCTCCAGCAACACCTCTGTTTTCTCCCCTTCCTTCTTGGAACTGGGAAGAAGCTCTTCCAGTGTGTTCCACTTTTCATAAGGGATACCCCTGAACCCAAGGTGTTGATGAGAAGTGATTTGCAGAACTCACCCCAACCTACTCTAAGAATTGCACTCTTCTATGTAAGTCTAGGCAAGAATCAGATACCCCTCTCCTGAACCCCACCCCAGTGCTGCCAAATAGGTGGTGGCATTTAAGCTGGTCATGTGGGCAATGCAGACAAATGGACAACTAACTGTGAGGTGAGAAACTAAGCATCCTAATGAAATTGGGCACAAAAGAGGGCAAGCCTCCACCAACTATTCACAAGCTTTCTGAGCCAGGGGAAAACCTTTACCTTTAAAAAATTTTTTCTTTAATTTTATTTTTGGATTTTTTACCAAACAGATTGTATAATTGTTGATCCCCATGGGAATACTCCACCCAACCACGCCCCCTCTGGTCTTTTCACCTTTCTTTTTGTTGTTTGTCCATGTTTAGCCCTTTAGTCTTTTTTTTTTCCCCAATCTCCCCCCTTTAGTCTTTTTTTACCTTTGTAGGCCAATTCAAGTGCCTTTGGCTTGTATCAATACTTGTTATTTCTTGGTGGCTGTTGCCTCTATTGTTTTCTGCCTCATTTTGTTACTCCTTCCCATTATGGTTCAGTTCTTTGGCTTTGGGGACCTGATTCCCTGCCTTATGTTTTGGTAGAGCAGCTCCTCAATGGGGACAGTCATCAGCTCATGGTCGGTCTCCTAGTCTCCTCCTTTGGAGCTTTGCTATGGGGCCGCTGCCATTCTGCAGGTGTCCTCCCTTTGTGCAAACAGGGTGTGCAGTACCCTTATTGACAGAGTCTCTGTACCAGGTTTTTGGTCACAGTTCCCCAGTGATGTTGTAAGCGTAGTTCTTTCATGTTTATTCTCACAATTCAGTGCTCTGTGGTTCTGCCTTGCTCTTTGTTGAATACCTTTTAAATTTGATGCAAAAGGACAAGAGCCATTTCTAAACCCAAACTTCCAAAGCAGAAGAAACTACCTTTATCTCTTAAACCTGCAGCTTGCTTGACCTCAGGGCTCTTTTCTGCCCCAAACCAGAGGGAGAAAAATACTTTACTTTTTTAATCTGTCTTTGCTTGCCCTCAGGATTCTTTTCCACCCACAGACTTTTGTGCAATTCCAAAGTCAGACCAAGTTCTTAAAGTGACCAAACTAAAATTTATTTAAGACAAAGGAAGCAAGTAAACCCTGGTTACCTCACCACATGTCCATTACTGTCACTTAGTCCTTGGTTTTCTCATCCACAGTCCAGTCAATCTTAGTTCACAAGCACACCTGCAGTCTTCCAAACGCTTGGTCCAAAAACATGGCATAAATCCCAGTGGCGGGAAGTTCGAATTAGGCAAGAAAGCAATATGGCGTTGCCCATTTGCCTCCTGACAGCACAGCTCCAGCATTTTTCCAGCTTCAATGCTGAAATTCCAAGATTCCCTCAAAACCATGGCAGCAACCACTTTAAACATCCAGCACTAAAAACAACAGCTATCCAGCTGTTCTTTTTAGGTCCTCAGACAAATCCCAAATTTTGCAGTTTTTAAGTCAGCTCACATAAATCTTAAGCTTCCCAACATGGTTGTCCTGGGCTCCTCACCAGCCCTGGTCATTGCCCACCACCAGAGGCCCACAGCCTCTTCTTCTTTACCTCAACCGCAGCCCCAGCCAGGCCTCCTGCCCCCTAAAATGATGGATCCCCTCCCCCCCACCCCCTCACCCCACTGCAGGGGCTTGTGTCTTTATGCTGTTCTGTCAGACTCCACCCACAGTGCCCTTCCACCACCTTTACTCTCAAGGCATATCCCATCCATCACACTAATGGCGGATGTCACATTCATGGCAGATTCAAAACCAACTTCATTATCCCTTATCACTAAAGGGGGCAAGAAACCTTATTCTTATTCTCTAGTCAGCTCCAGGCCTCTCTTTGACCCTCCAAAACATTGTTTACACGCAGGATGTACATTTATTTTTAGCAACTTAGTAGCATCCATATCTTCTCCCAAGTAGAAAGTAAGCTCCCAGAGTAAAGAACCTTCTTACATTCTCCCATCTCCCATCTCCCAGCTGGCCCAGGAGATCAATCAGAGGCTCACAAGTATTTGTAAAGCAGATGCTCCGTTGATAGCACAGAGCACCGGCTGCAGACTGCCTCTTGGGGCCTGTAGAAAGCCCAGGTACCCCTTTGGGCCAGTGCAGATGATTAAGACAGTCCACTGACTGATAGAACATTCTAATCTACAACTGACTGCATTTTCCAAACTGCAGGACTCAGCCACCTCAGAGGCAGAGCTGAGCCCAGCAGGTCTGCAGCTAGGAAAACTGGTGCTCCCTGGGTTGAGATTAAGGCCCTGCTGGAGCAAGGTCTCAAATTACACCCCTCCCCCTGTGCTCCTACTCCTCAGCTTCTGCAGGGAGCTGCTTCAGGACAGGGCCTTCACCACCATCCCATCAGCGTAGGAAATATTTGCCAGAGAGCGTCACCCTCCAGGAGAATAACAACTGAAGATCTACATTTCATTTGTTCCAGGACTCTTTTAGTTTAGATCTCTAATCCTTCCCTCCTCCCAGTCCATTCAACGACCTGCTCAATGTCCCTTTTAAGTTTAGAAATCGACCTAATGGATAATGCCTCCTTGGATTATCTTTCTCAGTGCCCGGTTGTGCACTGCCTGGTGTATCTGTGTGTCAACACTTTAGGGCAGGACAAGCTGCTGGTTCCATTTAGATATCGTGGGTGATTAGTCATGGAATCACTACAACAGCTGACATTGCGCTAAACATTTTATAAATGCTACCATCCATCGGTAGCATCGGGGTGTGGGCATGTCACTATCCCCCTTTTCAGATGAGTACATTGTGATTTAGAAGTGTTAAGAAACTTTCAAAGTCATCCAATTGGAAAGTAATGGGATCAGGATTCAAACCCAGTGGGCTCCAAAGCCCAGACACTTTATATTCAGTCTGCCCACCTACCTGGGGCACATCAGGTGTTTGCTAAGTGCAGAAAGCACAGGAACAATTAAGATACCAAAATTTCCCTGTAGCCAGAGACACAAATAGAACCAGTCTTTAAGTTACATGTTATAGTATGATGTTTGAGGTAATAAAAAATAGATATAGGAGTGGCTTAATGGGGTGGTGATAAATTCTGTTTATAAGGGAGGAAGAAAGATTAAGGAAAGCCAACCAAATGAACACTCAAAAAGTGAAACTAGGATTCAACTTCTTTTCTACTTTGAATGTGAAATCTATAGCTATCACTCATCTGCACTAGCATCTGTTGGCTGAGTCATCCTTCATCTGGGCAAGAGGCAAAGCGGCTTTTTTACTAGGTTTCCTGTATCATGAACACTAAATAGGTTAATTTATTAAAGAACAGAGTGCTCTCTTCCATAAAGCAAGACCTAGAGTCAGCACAGGTGACCCCCTCGACATCTGTCTGTGGGTAGTACATTTAGAACCCAGGGAAACTCCTTCCCTGTGTCTGTGAATCAGAAAGAAGCTGTGTACAAATGTCATGAAGGTTTGGGTTACACTGGAATTGGTAAATCTTACCCTACCTAAGGTGGGTAAGATTTGAGCAGGACATACTTAGATAAAAGACAATCAACTTATGTTCTTCCCCGTGGATATGAACACAGTTGTATTTCATGCAATGAAATATCCTTTCCCACTAAGGTGTCTGTTTCTTGCCTTTCTCTGTGTTCCATCATGTGATTCTGGAACCACTCACAACTGAATCAGTATTTGGTTGCATTTGGTTGATGGCTAGGGAATTTTTGCAACTGTGAACTGTGAACCCTTATTTTTAATTTGTGTTTGCAGGCCTATCTCCAACAGTGAGGAAGCATGATAGTAATTCTCTATGTAATAGCATCAAAAACTATAAATTGTACATTTTTCATGTTTATAAAAATATTTTAAAGAGCCAGGCACTGTAGCTTGTGCTTGTAAGCTTCAGCCTATGAAGCCGCCGGGGCTAGGGATCGCGGTTCAAGCCCAGTCTGGGGCCCGTAGCGAGACCTAGTTCCAAAAAAAATAGCTGGGCATGGTGGTGCACGCCTGTAATCCCAGCTACTTGGGAAGCTGAGGCTGGGGACTGCTTGAGTCTGTGGTACCCCGGACAACGAGAGCCTGCGGTTCCACGGGCAAAAATAGCAAGACCTCGTCTCAAAAAAAAAAAAAAATATATATATATATATATTTTAAAGACTTAATTACTTTTTGACAGATTAATTTAACTAAGTAATGGTGAATTTTTTTATCACTTCTCTGCCTTCTGGCTAAGATCAAGTGTAGTAAGTAATGGTGAATTTTAAAAAGTTAATATAAATTTGTTATATCGACATTTTCCCCATTTTAATAGATTGTTTTAAATATTTATTTGTATAAATATTGTCATATAAAAACATTCAAGGACTTCATTCCCCATTCCAGTCACACTTATTTACCTCCTCCCTCGGGACCCTTTCTGGGTAGCAGGAGAAGGCTCCCTGGCTGGCACAAGAGGACCTCAGTTGCAAGTTCTTTCAACAGCCACTATGAATTGCTCAGCTCCTCACTCTGTACTGCTTTGACTTTGGCCTTCTGGTTGCCACCTGCCTACCTAACTTTTCACCTGGTTTCCTGGTCAACTTTGATAAATAACTTCAGCCACTGTTCTCCTGAGCCAGTTTCTTGTCAACTTTACTTTGATGATCACAGCCCTGCTTTTTCCCCAAAAAAACAACCCTGAGATAGGTTGGTCTGGTGAGATATTGTTCTCTAATATAAATATGCACTTGAAAATATGGCCTCTTATTTTCTCTACAACTACAAGGAGAATGTCCTGCCTTACCACTTATTTCGTATCAATAATTATACAAACTACACTGATTCTTGCCTCTTCTTGCACCCTTGCAGACTAGCTAAAGTAAATCATGAAACCTAGAACAGAAACCAGTCAATTTCATGATACTCTTCTCATGATGAGGGAAATGAGGAGAGGAGACGTCTTGCCCATGACCACCCAGCAAGAAAATTAAGAATACAGTCAAGGCTTCAAGATTTAAACCACCTTGCTCTACCCCACCTATTTGGATAATTGTGGGCATTCCAGCAGCATTTCACCCCCACCCCCAATAAATCTCTTCATGACATCCCAAAAGATAGCTACTGTGAACCACTGAGGCTAGAAATTTGATGCTACATGTACAAAGGAAAAGTAAGGGAGTCTACTTCATCTGTGACGCAATGGCACTCTGCCACCCTGATGGTCTGCATGCCTTTCTGGAGACTAAACATTTTCACAGTTCCTTTGACCTAAGGGTTATTTTCTGGTTGGAAAATATGGAAAATATTTTGTATTTTATTTAAGAAAAATAATTTCAGCTGGACTAATCCACAGACAGATACTTCTGAAATTGCAGAAGGATAGAGGTAGCATATATATATATATATATATATATATGTATATATATATATACTTTAAAAATACATAAAATGTTCTTTGAGAGTTCTTTTTATTCTCTTGCCCAAAACTCCTATCTGGTTCACTAGGGAATGGATGGGTCCCATAATATCACGAGCCTACTGGAGTAGCCCTAGGCCCTGGAGCCTCCTGCCTGGCCCAGGCTGTTAGAAGCTGCATCCCACAGATGCTCAGCTAAGAACAGGTTCTATCTCTTGGGGGGAGATCTCAACCTCAAAATGGATTTACCAATAGTCAGACCCTATTTATTACTACAAAATATACTTGTATTTCTACTTTTAACACTGAAATTTCTCCTATTACAATTTCTTTACTGATTTCAAAATAATTTATGTCCCATTCACCAATTTTATGATCTGTTAATCTTTTACCTAAATTTTCTTCAAGTTATTTAGCTAAAGAATAATAAGTTTCTTTAAGGAAAAATTCAGGTTAGTATCTACACTTATAGTGTTCTACCTATAAGACAAGGTAAAACTCTGTTGGAAACATAAAAAATTCCCACCACTTCAGGTATCATGGAAGAGGTTTCTCCTGTGAGTTTAAGGAAATCAGCTGGGCCTGACACTTGCTCTAAGAACACCCTGCTATTTTCACAGAATGCTTTGTTCTGTAGCTGCATTGTCTAAGAACTGTGTGTTCTTAGAAAGCAGGTTGCCACCTACTAGAATTTGTTTCAGCTTGTTGAATGAAGTCACAGAGAGATGGTTTTTACTTGCCAAAATGTCTGGAATTGCCCTGGAAGGATCCATTTAAGTGGACCCTTTAGTATCCTCACATCATAGTAAATCTACTCTGTAAACCATAAAAGACATTGACCCCCCCCCCTCCCAAGGGTGATTTCACCTACATATCAAGATCTCACCACATAGTCACTGAGTGTGGGCATCCCTAGTGAACTGGGGTTACAATTGATCTTGTGATGTGAATAAACCACAAGGAAAGCACCAGATTCAGGGTTATATCAAGTTTTTACATATCTGGAATGAAATCATTTTAATAATACAGTCAACACTACATTGAAATAGAAGTGAAATAATGTAATACTGACCTCACCTACTTTACTGTGTAATACTGACCTTATCTACTTTACAGAGGGGACAATCAAATTGTGTAAGGCCTGGAAAAGTACTTTGTAAACTACAAAACCTTTGTGAAAATAATGTACATTGCTCATTAAAATGCATTCACTAAATATTTATTGTTTACCTGCAATACATTAGGTACTGTTCCAGCCTTAGAGATAAAGTATGAAACCAATCTTATAAATATAAATGTGATTGGTTTTCTTCCTGGCCTTTAAGCCAGGTTCTTTGGTGTGCTGGCATCTCCAAGATGGTCCTCAATGATACTCGCTCCCTATTGTCTGTGATTAATGATGTAAATACCATATTGAAGTGAGGCTGATCTGTGTGACCAATAAGATATGTTCAAAATGACAATCTGTGCCTTCCAAGGTTCCAGTCTGTGAGGTGAGATGTGGCAGGGCAAGATAAAGGAACCTAGTCTCAGAGCCTGAGGGAATTGAGTAGAAACATTAGCAAGTCAGAGCCCACACCTGGAGTTCCAACATACCTACAACCATTTTGCCACAGAAGCCAAAGCTCCATAGATGTGGGTTTTGGACCATGATCCTTCTGTATAGGCAGTCATTTCACACTAGGACCTGCTTCCCTTAGGAATGAAAGTCTCCCCTCCTCTCCAACCCTCTCCACGCCCCATTCTTCCAAGCCTTCCAAGCACTGGCCCCTTCTCCTTTAAGACAATCAAATCTTTATGCTAAGTAGACCTAGATCCTCCCAAAAGCCCAGATGCTTTCCTGCTTACTCCTGGAATCACACACAAAAAGCTGTTTTATACCAGCCCTTCACCCAATCCCCCAGGATAAGGTGTCCAGGGCCCAAATACCAGAAATCTGGGCATCCCATCCATGAGAATCTAGGAGGAGTTAATGAGTCTTCTGCTAATGAACCTGTGACAGTAGACTATGGGAAGGACACGACCCTTCTTTTTCAATAACCTGATCATTTACCATCACCTTTTCATGTTCTTGATTCTAAAATAACCTGCTTCCTTTGAGCAGCATGAACTGGAACTCGCTCCTGGCCAGACACGTAACAGAAACAAGTATGGAAAGGCTGTGTGAAGCTCACCTTCTTTCTTTCAGCTCACTGAGATCTCGCTCATCATGATTTCAGGAACTAAGTTTCCAAAATTTACAACCAGGGCCAGACTCATTTGCACCCAGGGCCAAATTATCCTTACTGATAATTTGTTTTGTTGGTTGAAACAATTTGTTTTGTGATTTATTAGACACTATCAGATTAAAAGAAATAGATGACTTGACCCCTGCTCCTAAAGACTTATTCTCCAGTTGAGGGGTGCACTCATGAGATGGTTTAGGTTTAATAATAGTATAAATAGCAACGAAGGTAATAGAACAAGACACACTGGCACTGTTCATTGGATCCTTGCAGCCTGAGCAGCAGATATTATCATCTGCTCCTTTGTAGTTGCCTCCCAAGGTAGAAATTAATGTGGGCTCAGAGGGGTCCATGCCTGGCTGTTACCTACTGCAGGCCTTGCTCCCTGACCTGCCAACTTCCCAACACACACACAATCTGAGTCTACCTTCTGGGGCAACTAACTCTGCAACAGTCTATAAAAGTTTTATGGTTCCTTCTTTTAGAAAGTTGTAGACCTCCCCAGCCCTTGTAAACAATCTAGTGCAACAACCTGCCACTGCCCTGTGCCTGAACGTGGCCACTCGGGACTTGCACCAAACTTGGAAACTGAGCCATGAAAAGCCCATCTATAAAATGGGGGTCTTGAGTGTGAAATGAGAATTAATAAGGGGGAAAGCACTTTGTAAAGGACAATAACCTTTGCTTGTGTTAACTTTAACACTCTCTGCCTTGGTATGTACAGCTAAAAAAATAAGCAGTAGTTATGTCTGCCTTTTTGTTTTTCGATTTTCATTGAGGATTAAATGGACTCACATATCACATATGTAAGAAAACCAGGCAGAGTTTCCTGCCTCCTTGTCTGCCCTATATACATAATCGGAGCTGAGACACAGACCCAGCTTTCTGCTTCTCAGTCTGCCCAGGAGGTGATACAGGACGCAGGATGCCACTGCAGACTCTCTCCATGTGGGTGACTTTTGGAATCTGGGCAGGAATTCCAATACTCTGCAATAATAATAGTAATCATAAACAGTTGGTGGTCTCTGCATCCAGGAAATTAGTTCTTAGGAGCCAGGTCTGTGCTGGGATGGAATACACCTCTCCCTCAGAGAGACTGCAAAGCATGTGTGTCTATAAAACCATACTGATCCTCAGAGCCAGATAAAAGCACTACCATCCTAATAACTGCCCACTGCTTCGGGCTAGAAATGCCTCCCAAGTGGCACTGGGGAGTGCCGGCCTTCATCCTCCATGAGCCACAACCTAATGGCTTCAGTTCAAATTTGGTGAGAATGAAGAAGAGAATGAAGAAGTCATTTAGGCTTTTTGGGTCAAGAATTTGTATCTGATAAGAAAAAGAAATCAGAGACTATCAGCACTGGAGTGGGTCAACTGGAACCACAGTCCTTGATAAGAACCTCCAAGCCATGCTCCACCTCCCCTCTTCCCATTTTTGGGGCTAGAGCTTCACCTTCTAACAAGTGTTCCTAGCACGGTTGACATAACCAAGAGTGAAGTGGGCCATGCCAAATACTCTCTTCTGAAATTCTGCAATTGGAAATCAGATACATGGATCAGTTTCTGTTGGGCCTTTTGCCCAGAAAGACTCACTTTCAAGAGTAGGATACAGAATGCCAGACAAGAGAGAAGCATATAGAAAACTTGGACTTCACTCCGGAGAGAAAACAGCTCAAGGAGGTGGACCCGTGTGAGGAAGACTGCAAGAAAACTACTCACTAAAGTCACTGAACTTCCTTTGCCTTGTTGCTTCAGTTAATTAACATGGTCCCTTGCACATAGCATCTGCTGAATAAAAGTTGACACTTGAATTAATCAAAACCAGGTAGGGATAGAATCACAGTGCAGTTTTGGGGAGAATCAGATAGGAACTGAATAGCTCAAAATCAGGGGCCAGATTTATATAAAGTTCAAAAACAGGAAACAACTTACAGTGGATACCATTAGAGGAGATAGGATATGGATGGGGACTTAAGGACTTATATAATTTCTTGATTTCCAGTCTGGGTAATGATTACACACAAGTCTCTTGAGTTTGTGAAAATTCAGCAATCTGTGTATAAAAGATACATGTACATCTCAGTAGCCATAGTTTATGTCAATAAAAAGTTTTAAAATAAAACAAACAGGGCTCGGGTCTTGATTTGGCCTCAGAGTCCAACTGATATGAAATTGTGTCGAAAAGGAGGGGAAAGCCTCCAATTTACAAGCCATGGGTCAGTACCACGTGCGTAGCAGTTGCCACTCAAAATGCAATCTAACAAGGGATTTTATTAACAAGAGAGTTCAACAGGGAAAGCGAAAAGTCCTTAAATCCACAAGTGGCTGTTATCTTACCCCAGTCACCATTCTCAGTCCCAAAGGTCCCAAAGACACAGTGCAAGAGGGTACCCCTTTGCCCCTCCAAACCTCAGAGGTTGGCACTCTGCAACATTCAGTCTTTCTCTGGCATCTTCTCTTTTCTTTCTCTCTCCAGTATCCCAAGCTGCTCCACTTCTTCATGGTGCTTCAATCTTCTTCCACAATTGCTGATGTACAAATCAGTTTTCCAAATTCCTGGCCGTCGCCAGGTACCAGCTATCCAGGCCACCTTGCTGCGGCGTCACTCTCCACACTGGCCACTCCTCTGCTGGCCACCATGGCTCCTCACCACCACCAGCTCACTCTTCCAAGGTGCTTCTGCCCATCCTGGTCACTTGGGGCCCTCTTTACCCGCCTGCCATTCCCTTCTCTCCTCTCCGGAAGGCTCCACTCCTGTGTCCTTCTCCAAGTGCCCAAACCTCTGAGCTATCAGCTTCACATGGTCTCACTCCTCATGCAAATCCTCCCCCAGCTGCTTCCTCCACCAGTTTTTAACTGCCATGGGTTTTTAACTACCATACCCCTAAGGGTGGGAGAGGGGCACCCAGTTTCAGATACGGACTTCAATGTCCCATTTGCCTAGTGTCTACACACAGCATATTTTTTTAAAATTAATAACCAGAGTATACTGGAGAAGAATGGAATCAGAGGACCAAGTCACAGAAAAACAACCTTGTTCTGAGAAGAATTTCAGGGTGAAAAAGAGCTCAAGGTCAAGAACACAACTCTGAATGATATGAAAACAATGTATTGCACACAGGCCCAAAAAAGAATGTGAGGTTATACGTGTTCACATATTTTGAATCTTTTGATAAATTCATAATTATAAAAAGTAATATTTATCAAAACTTTCTACATGGTAGGCACTGTGATCGACATTCATTAAAGAGTTCAGCTGTCACAAGAACCTGATTAAAGAGATACTATTACTTTATTTTTTTACATGAGGAAACTGAGACACAGAGAGGTTGCGAGACTTGGCTAATGTCACACAGCTGATGGATGACAAAATTAGGTTTGTAGAATTCCAAAACCTATGCTTTTAAAACAGGACTTTCCAACTTCCCAAAAGGTACAAACAAGTTTGTATTCTTGATTCCGCTATGTGAAATATGACAAAAAATGTTCAATTTCATTCGTGATTTACGCTAAAGATACATCTAATAACAAGTGTGTTTGTTTCAAGGGGTAAATAGATAATTTGCTGATCATTTTCCCACATGTGGAGGGAATCTGGCAGATACAGTCATTCTGCTATCACACTTAATTCTCCTATAAATTGTGTAAGGCAGGTATTCTCTAGTTTGCAGGAGGAAAATTTGAGACTGGGAGAAATTAAAGACCTCCACCCCTATTCAAACTCTTGTTGGGATGGCTCCAAAGTCCAAGGAGGTATTTTTACCCCCAAACAAAGCGATTTACATGCTGGACCCAGCTGTTGGTTTAGGTCATCGGACACATGCAGCCTGGCTGTGTGTTCTTAGTGACTAGGCTCTTATTACTCAGGGTGTGTGTTCGTCTTTAGCCATACCAGTCCCAAGGCTCAACAAGTAATAAGACGAGAGTAACCCACGTGGGCTCCCTGTAATGGAGGAACCCAGAAAGCAACTGCCAGCATTTGTGCCTTTGAGGCATTTGACTAATGATGAAAAGTCACAATTTACACCAGCTTCACTAGAGAAGACATGAGTAACAGTTTTCCTGCTGACCCTACACCTGGAGAAAGCATATCATTCCCAGCCGTGAGCTTGCTGCACTTGTTCAGGTATCAAGACTGAAGTGAGTGGAGGTTAAAATAGGCTAGTGGGACCTTTGCCAACTCTCTTTGCTGAGGAAATGCTGGCTTTCTCATTGATGTTAATGAAGCATAACTGCAAGACATTGCAGCTGTATTTT
Source organism: Uropsilus gracilis (assembly GCA_004024945.1). Lineage (NCBI taxonomy): Eukaryota > Metazoa > Chordata > Mammalia > Eulipotyphla > Talpidae > Uropsilus > Uropsilus gracilis. The sequence goes on along the minus strand of PVHY01001008.1, from coordinate 9,712 downwards.
TTAATGCACAAGGAGGAACATTTGTTCACTCAATGAACATGTGCTGCAGGTCCGCTCACATCAGACATTTGGGGGGGGGAGTTGTTAAGAAAGTGAATGCTAGTCTAAAGAATGCTGTCTAAAGTGGGCTCAAGTCTTAGCCTCTTTCAGCCTTAGCCTAGTGACAGTTCGCTGCTGTTACAACTTAGTGGAAGTCTGAAGCTTAAGGAAGGGATAAACAATCCTCAGGGAGTATTCCTGCGAGGGGTGGAGTTAAGTACACAAATAGCCTGTGATTGTGAAATAGGGAGCTAGCTGAATATGATAAATAACAAGTAATTCCCTTTCAACATTGTCCCCTTGGGAGGCCATATATTTACATATAAGGCAGTATTACTAATGGTTTTTGAACATTTATTGATTTGTTGCTATTATAAAGTATTATAAAGTAAAGCTTGTTCATTTTGAAATGTCAGTGTTTCAGAACTCTCATAATTCTATCATCTAAGAAATTATAGTGAATATTTTGCTATATGTTCTTATACTTGTATTTTTTCTTCTTGTTTCATGTTTGGGACGTTCTCTTCATAGTTGTATTTTTTTCTAAAGTGTTTTTGATCTCCATATTTAGCGTTTTTGTACCCATAGATTCTCTGGCACATTCTTTTCACTTTATATAGTGAGGCAAATCTTTCTCCTTCAGAGGTAAATTGGCATTTTAGAAAGATCCATAAACCTTCAGAAACCTGGTGCAGCAAATTTGATCAAAGGTCAAGCTATGGGCATGTTGCTTTGGTCCAAACACAGGATGGTAAAGCAATGAAACTAATTTTATTGGGTGGCTTGTAAAATAACATTAATTGCCAATTCCAGTGGGTAGCTTGAAAGTTGAATTTACCACAAGTAGCAACTTAGAAATAAACTCATGGAAGGCCAAAATTCTGGGAGCTGCTCATTTTTAAATTTCTGGTGCCCAATGTTATGTCTGACAAATAATAAACACTTAAAAAGTAGTTGGGTGCCCTAAAGGAGATGGACCAGTTTGTTCTTTAATTGCCTTTTAATTACTGTGTGGCTACAACAAATGTGACTTTGAGTAACATACATGCAAAAGTGGATCTTCCTTCTGTCAGAGACTCAGGCAGTGACAAGCCTTCCATAATTTTCCTTAGTATCTTCAAGAATATATTTTAAAATAACAGAAAGTAAAAATAAGAGATTTTATTATATAACTAGTTTACTGCCAAATTGACCTTCTAAGATTAATTACATTTTAAAGGTTTAGTTATGATCCTTTGACCACCATATCCAATCCCAGCCCCCTCCCCTATTCCCAGAGAAAGTTAGTTCAGTTATAGACTGATTTGCAACTTTCTAAATCTTCTTCGTTTGTATGCATGTTATATATACTACAACATCATACATGTTACTTTCTACCAAATTATATCATGATATGTATGATCTTGTATATATGTATATATAGATATATATAGATATGATACACAGCATTTTTCACTCAACTAAATGAAAAACCACTTTAATAAGGACAAAACCTACTTCAATATTTAAGTTCTGGTACACTTCCTTTAGAAATACTCTTGATTTCACAACCAGGTCTTCCATGGTATTTAGGAGAACTTAGAAGAGTCAAAGAAATCAGGAGATATGCACTTCCACTCTGGAATGTATCATACCAGTATTATATGTCTGACACTGGCACTGAGGAATTAGGAGGATGATATGGGCTGATGTCAAACTCCAGGATTAGAGACACCCTAAGAGAGTCTCTCTGTTGTTATTCTCCATGACCCATGATGCGTCTGGCTCCACAAATGCATCAGGCTTTTAAAGAACATATTTCTATTTCCAGCTGGGACCATCTTCAGGGGATAATGAAGTCTGTGGGTTATATCTGCTATGGGAAAGATGCTTGTATCCCTACAACCATCAGTTTACCGAGGACATTTGGTGTTTGTTGTCTCTCCTCCTCACATATTTTCATGCATATCAAAAGGATATTGTTTCAGGGAAATGTGTGTAGACTTTGTCTTGTTGCCTTCATCTAGCATGAACAGTAGAAGAGAAAACTGAAGTTGGGAATCCAGGTTAGAATCATCACTGAGCTGGCCAGCATGGAGGTAGACGTATCCAGTGGTTTTCTCCAGTCCTTTCCCAAAGCAGATTATCACACACCTTAGCCAGGATCTATAACACCCCATAGTTTGGGGAGGAACAAAAAGAGGAATGAGGCTAGAAATAAAATGGCTCTGGTAAGAAAAGCCTCACTTGGGTAGTATTTTAGGACATTAGTTCAGGCTGCCTTGTCCTCGGTCATCTCACTGGCATTTAAATAGCCCCTTGGGTTACAGATCATAGCAGGTGCTAGGGAAAAAAGAAGGCCATTCTAAAAATACCCACCCTCTTCTGGAACTCTGCCAGCAACCCAGAGCTCCCTCCTAGAGTGGCAGGACCTCAGAATATGAGCGGGGAGTTTCCTCTGCCTCAAGCAGTAAGGAAGCCTGGCCCACTCTCCATTGCCACTAGTGAGGTGGAAGATGGTTTTCTGGAGAAAAAACACAGAAGCATTTTTACAGATTAATTGCTATTAAATCAAGAAAACAGACTTTTTGAAAAGAGAAGTCAGGGACAGGGTCTCAGTAGAAAGTTCTTGGGGAGAAGAGTTTTGCTTAAAAAAAAAGAGAAAGGTCTTTACAAAAGCCTGTTCTCACCCATAGGCCTCGAAACCAAGTCATCTCCACTCCAAATTAAGCTGTTGACAGTGAGTATGGTACAAGCGCAGAAGCCAATATTTAGAAATCCCAATGTTGAGTTTCCTAGCACAGCAGCTCTCCCAGAGCCTGAGTGGTAACTAGACATCAACCACAGCAAGGCGTGCACCATGGCTGTCCACATCCACAGCATCTTTGCATTGAGTCTGCAGAGTCAGAGCAGAACTCTGCTTGCCACTTGGGAGGTCGCAGAGGTCACTTTCACATACGTTCTTGCTAACGGCATCAGTGGAAACTTGAGAACCAAGTATAAAAATACAAAAATGAACAGGTGGCATCCAATTCAAAAGAATGTGGGGTTTGCCAAGAAGTAATGATTAAAACCATTCCAAAGTTTAGAAGTAGCCCCTGAGAAAGGCTTGTTTCTGGATGCAAAGCCTGTGGACATGGACATTTCTGCTCAGGCTGTAGCTTGAAGAGGACAGCTTATGCTGTCCTGACCTCATACTTGTCTTCGTTTCTCCCAAGATACTACTCGAGATGATTGGTGTTCATTCCTTTACCCTCCAAAGGGTTTTGAAAGAAGCAGGTTAGATGTCTAGCAATTACCTCAGACTCTCCCTTCAAACTACTAGACACAACATTAATGCACCTGCTTTTCTGTCTTCATAAAGATGTCCTTTGCATTGCCTTGGGTCATAAACTTGAAAGTAGGAAAAGGTTTCCTTGATCCAAACCACACTTTCATACCAGATTCTCCCATCAACCAAGAACAGGAGAGGAATTCTAAGTTGACCCAGGCAGAAAACAGTCACATGACTGAAGTGACAGCCTCCTTACTAAAAAGAGCACCATTTCTAGCTGCTGGGACTTCCACCTTCTTGCTTTTGCACTGTCACCTCCAAGGTGGGTGATCCTGAGCCAGTCACGGTTTTCTAATCTATAGAGCAGGACTAGTAGCATGCACCTGGTGCTAAAAGGCTGTGAGCAGGAGATAATGAACTCTGAATCACATATGATGTCATGAACCAGCATTACCTCAGGTTTTTTTAGGGTTTTTTTTTAAGTGCCATTTAAATTTAAATACATAAGGAGCACTGGCATTCCTAAAATGGCTGAATTAACTTCAGTCACGGGGATTAAATCTATCCATAGTTGTTGAAAGACAGGCTTATGGAGGGCAAGGGAACTCTTATGCCTTTTTTATTTTTTTGTATCAGGAGCAACATTTTGTCTGTGTCAACCCTCCAGATAGTAAGTGTACTCAAAGGCTCTCAGCAGAATCAGGACCAGCTGCATGTTGCATGTTACCAAACAATGAAAGGAGGCCAGCACAAAGGCCTACAGAGTTTTCTCTGGGCTTCAAACCCTCCCTGAAAGCAGAGCATATTTCCCCTTAGGTCCTTAATGGTAGCAGCACAAGCCCTTGAGAAAGAAAACTCCCTTGTGTGTGAGGCAAACACGCTGTATCTTGTTCCATGGGACCATGAGCTATAAGCATAACACACTGCATTCCAAAACCGAATGGATGAAGCAATTGTCTTTCGGTTTAATTATAGATTATTCACTTTCCTTTAATTGCCTTTGTCAGCACTGTTGACTCTGGGCAAGTCACTGTTCACAGGTAGAGTGATTGCTATTAAACACTGTGTGACTCTCAGGTAATGAGGCTTTTGTTTTGTTACCTTACACAAGCCCTGGAGTACATCTTCATGTGAATGTCCCTGTCCAAGGTGCCACGTTAGTAGATGATACTAAGTAAGTCTTGGCAACTTGGGATGGCAGATACCCGTGCTCTTGTGAGGGGAAGGGACAGTATATTTACTACTCAAGCGTTCCTAAAAACCCTGAAAATGTGATCCTCATAACCTATGAGAGGTGGAGAGAGGGACCTGCAAGCATTTTGGACAATGGTAAGACAGTGGGAAATACAAATAAATGATGTCCAGAGAAAGGGTTTGATCCTACATCACACTTACTTTTCCTACCAAAAAAAAAAATCTGAATCTTTTATCCACCTTCCTTGAATCCATAAACTATAGTTGAATGCCTTGAACAGTGTCCATTGGAGTTTTCAATAGATAGCCATTCAACAAACATTTATTGAGAAATGATTAAATAACAAGAGCCAGTGAAATATGGAAAATCCAAAGACCTTCTTGGCATCAACTGTGTTGAGCAGGTTTCCCCAACAGCTTTTTTGGTCTGATTTTTTACTTTCTAGCAAAATAGACTCATACCATCAGGGAAGAAAGGGTGTTATTGTCTTAGGGACCCCTGGAACTGAAAGATGGTCTTATCCTTCAGTCTTTTTGTCTTGGTGGTCTTTCTATTTATCTTGATGTGTCAGTATTCTTCTCTTCCTCTAGAACCAGCCTTCTCTGCTTCCTTGTAACCCGGATGGTGCCTGACCTGTTGTGACATGTTATTCAGGAGAAACCAAGTTAGCTTCAGTAAGAAACCCCCAGATCTCAGTGACCTAAAATAGCAAAGATTCATCTCTCACTCTTGCCACATGTTCACCAAAAGTTAGTTGCAGGGAGAGGGAGCTCTGTTTATTACAGCCACGTAAGAACCCAGAATGAAGGCAGCAACAGGTTTGAAAAGTGGATATGGACACTCATTCTTAAAGTGTCCAGTGTTGATCACTTTGGCTCTCATTTCCTTGGCAAAAAAAAAAAAAAAAGTAAAATAGTCATACCTAACTTGAATGAGGATGTGCAAGTTTAAGGCCCTGATTGAAGAGAAAGTTCATGTATTTGTGTGAAAAGGCTTAACCACCATCCAGCCCATATTGCAAACCCTTTAAGTTTCAGCAACCGCAGGTAGTAATGCATATTTTCCACATTCCTTAATTCAAACTGCAGTGAGAGAGAAGTTGAGTTATCCAGTCCATCTTTGCCTACAGGCCACAAGACTAGGACCACGGTTAGTCTATGAGTCTGGCTAGTCAAATGGAGAACAGATATGTACTTAAGCAGACAGCTGCCCACCACTACCCCCGATCCTGTCCAGGGATCAAGGATCCTATGTGGTACAGAAGGAATTGCTGTTTAATGTCGTGATGTTTCAGCCATGACATGCTATTTGTTCTAGTGCTTAAGGGCGGGACAACCAGAGACAGTACAGTTAGGCTGTTTATGGTCAGAATCTCAACAGAAATGAAATGAAAATGATTGCGTCCAAGGACCTGTGATGTTAACCCATCAATCTAGGGATCGATGATGGGGTACTATGGAATTTTTTTAATTGGCTCTGTGTACCACCATTTCTGTACCATAGTCTTTGACCTCTGACCTAGGTGAGAGGGGCAAGAGGGGAGAAGGGCTTTTACCTACACAAGACCTGAACTTCTGAATCTGGAATTTCCCATAGATTCCCATCTACCTTTCCAGTTATTATATCCTAGTTCTCCCCTAAATCAGCCTATCATCCTCTTACCATCTGTTGATTCATACAACAACCTCCTCTCTGCTACCCTTCCTCTACAAATTAATTTAAAAGTCACAATTTTTCAGAAAAGTCTGTTTTTGTCTATTCTGACCTGGACGTTTATTTCTATTTCCTCCACTTCCAAATTTTTATATCCCTGCTCATGCTAATCACCTGGAGGGCATGGGTGAGTCTTACTCACTTGGAAATCCCTGCTAGAGAGCAGGTACTCAATAATGGTACATTTGATGAATTTTCCATAATACTCACTCACCACAGGAATCCTTAATGAGTTCCTTTGCTAGTCTAGGCACAGTGGGAAAGTCAGTAATAAATGATTCCTCTAGAAGTTTCTCCAGTTCAGTTGCCTCATTCTATAGATGAGAAAACTGAGACCCAGAAAGAAGAAATAACTTACCCACTGCCACCCAAACAGCCAGAATTTGCTGAGTAGTCTGCTTTGTACTTCGCAAAATGCTTTTGAGTATCTCATTTTTATCCTTGTAACAACCCTGAAAGGGAAGAATTTTTAGCCCAACTTTAAAAGAGACTCTTTCAGAGGTTGGGACAACCCTAAAATCACTGCAAGAAGTTGACTAGGCCAGGTTTTAATGCCAGGGTCTAACTCCCAAGTCCCTGCTTCTACCTCCTTGCTAATGCTGGGAAATCAGCTCCCTGTGGTCCATGCATTTGTGTATCACCCACAGGCCTTGAACTTTATCGGTCCTCCAGTGGCTGGGTTAGCATAGGGTAGTTAAAGGATTCTGATGAATTTCTGTGCGTGGTGGTAGTCTCTATGCGTACAGATCTCATGTTCTGACCATTAGGTCTGGGTATTTTTTCCCTCCAGGGCAGTTGGGTTAATGGAAGAAACCTGATGAATCCTGGAGCGGAACTTGATCATTCTCTGAAGGACTTACAAGTTGTTTGGCCTGCCTAATCTGCTCAGATGCTGTCTGGGGAATATTCAGTATCCATGTAATACAGGCTGTAAATTATTCTTTGGAGACTGTTAACAAGACCCTTACCAACTCTATCTCAGTCAGTCTCAGGTAGAGTCTTAGGGCTGTTCCCTCTCCTACCCTTCACCTAGGCTCCCCATTTGGGGGCTGGGAAGAGCAAAAGGTGTAAGGGAAATCCTCCTGGCTCTAACTAAGCAGAGCTCACAAAACAATACTGGATCTGTTCTCTCCTCAGAGTTATGGCTATAGATACCGTGACTTAACTGGGATAACATTCCACATTTTGTCAACCTGGTACCTGAGTGCCTAATACGGAAAGAGACAGATTTCCTAAAATGGATGCAAAAAAAAATTATTTTAAAAGTTAGATCTGGGGAAACCTCGGGAATCACTGACGGCCTGGATTTAACGCTGCACCAAGGTTGAGTTACTTGAAAAGGTCACACAGCGACTGAGAGAGACCAAAAACCAAGTTGCCTGCACCTAAACTCACTGTTCTTTCCCCTTAAATTCTCACCTACCCATCTACACACCAAGACGCAGGCTGTATCCTTTGCAGGAGCAACATACTTAAAGTATCGGACTGTTCTTCCCTTGGGGTAAGGGTACACAGATAACAGACTGGAATGGGGGGGGGGTAATTCTGACCCCAAAGAGCAGAGGAAGTCTCGGGGTGGTCTCTGGGTCTTCTTCCCAGCTGTCTCATTCAGCTCCGCTTGAGTTTCAGAACAGGAGCTCCTGGGATGACACTTGCTAGACCAAGACCTACTGGGGGCGTGCTGCGCCGGTTTCCGGAGGGCGCAGATCCGAGTACCTGAGGTTTGGGGTCTGAAGCTGAGCGCCCAGGGCTCAGGGGCTCAGGGAGGTGAGGTGCTCCCGCTACCTGCCCGACTCTTCCCGCCTCCGATGACTCACGGCAGGCTCGACTGGGGACCCTGATGGCTGGGCAAGGGCCCCTGGGAGAAGGGAGCGCCAAGGGCAGAGGACAAAGATTCTCGCCATGGCCCCAGTGGGGCCGCTGCGCCCTGTCCCCGCTGCGCGGGTTTGGAAACAGAGCGGCCTCGCCCGGCAGCCACCTCGGCTGCTCCGGTCCCCATATATAGTCATATCCACCGTCAACTGGGAGGCCGGCAGGCGGCAGCGAATGGGCGAGCGGCCCCGCGGGAGGAGCGGGGAGGAGGGGGCAGGGGGCGGGGGAAAGAGAGGGGGAAAGGGGGCAGGAGAAAAAAGCTTTTCCAAAAAAGTATTGGCTGTCTCGAGGAATGCGGTCGCCCCCTTGGGAAAGTACATATCTGGGAGCCGCAGCCGGTCCTGAGCTTGCACTCCGGCTCAGCCGCTGCACCGCACCTTCCCCTAGCAGCTCCCGCCGCCGCTCCAGGGCCCCCTCACCACCGCCACCATGGACGCCATCAAGAAGAAGATGCAGATGCTGAAGCTCGACAAGGAAAATGCCTTGGATCGAGCTGAGCAGGCGGAGGCCGATAAGAAGGCGGCGGAGGACAGGAGCAAGCAGGTCTGCGCCTCCCCGGCTCTGCGCCCGCGGGCTGCCCATACTCTGCCCGCCCGGTGCACTGGGTCTTGAGACCCCAGCCTGGCACCCCTTCCTGGCCCTTCACCCCAAGACCTGGGAGAGCCACCCCTACCCCGGGGCGGTCTGGGATACATGTCTCAGAAGGAGAAAGGGAAGAGCAAGGCTCGGGCTTATTCTAACTTGTTGGTCCTGTCTGAGAACGCTCATTTCCCTTCTCGCTCATTTCCAGCGCCCGTGCAGACAGCTCACGCCTTGGGGGTACTTGATTCTCGGAGCTGGGAAGCGGCTTCGGATAGGGTGGTTTGGCGGTGGCTCGTGGGGTCGATGCTAGCGAATGTTAGAAGTTCTTCTGGACTTCTGACTGGGGAGATTAGAACCTTTGACTAGGATAGAATCTTGGACTAGGATAGACTGGGGGAGGGTAGAATGGAGAGTTTTTCCCTCCCAAGGAAAGAAGTTGGGACAGAACAGAACACTGCCGAAGGCCAGAGAGACGGGTTTTTTTCTGTACCCCTAAATTCTGAATATAAGCCCTCTGAGACCTCAGCCGAAAGTCTCCTCTGGGGGAAGCCGGGATTGTGACATGGGCTACCTTGTGGTTCCAAGTCCAGACAAGAGGCAGTTACTTAGGGGACCCTTGAGCCCTAAGTTGGAGGCGCCCCAAGACCAAGAGACGTCAACCAACCAAGCACCCGTGTGTGTGTTGTGTGTGTGTGTGTGTGTGTGTGTGTCTAACACCCGGTCCGTCCGTGCCGGCCACCCGCGCCCGCCCACCGCTGCCCCTCAGCTGGAGGAGGACATCACAGCGAAGGAGAAACTGCTGCGGGTGTCGGAGGACGAGCGGGACCGGGTGCTGGAGGAGCTGCACAAGGCGGAGGACAGCCTCCTGGCCGCCGATGAGGCCGCCGCCAAGGTACCCAGGGCGCGCGGCGCTGTGCAGCGCAGGAATGGCTAACTCTGTCTCTCTCTTTTTCTCCCTCCCTGTCTTTCCCTCTCTCTCTCCTGCTGTCCCTGTCCTTTTGGTTCTGTGCACCCACACCCCTCCCCTGCGGGATCACGCTGCCTGCTGCACCCCCCCA